>JASSUY010033127.1:0-105935 GCA_032466535.1 Forpus xanthops
TAACTGATAAGTAGGACAGGATGATTGTTATGTCTGTGGTGTTAACAAATCAGTTAAGCTGGTATAAGCATCTACTGTGCATACTTTAAAGGCTGCCAGCAGTGATGAAGATTGTTGGAAGAAGTAAACGACCCCAGAGACCCCCACCACATTTTTTGCACTCATGCAAGGAACTTTTGGGAAAATTATGGAATCCATACGTAGCCTCATGAATATGTATGTATGCTCTGTAGCTATACAAGGACGGCTTGTGCAGCAATACGGGGACGCATGTTAGGAGGAGTTATCCCCCATGTCTCCCGGCGCCGTAATAAAGAATACCTGCTTGTCAACTAGAAAACTTCGTTGGCAAGTTTGTTCCTGGAGTTTTCTCCGAATCAGTCACAGACAGCGTTTTTTGGTCTGTCAACAGAATCTTGGCCTCTGAATCCATACAATGCACCTTGCTGGCTCTTCAGGAGGGAGACCAGTGTCCCAGCACTGCAAAGGTCACAAGATCCCAGAACTTGTTTTCCAGTTTTTCCTTGTCAATCAAACGCTTTTGCAGGAAGAGCCAGGGAACACCTGGATTTATAACATTCTGGATTCAGTGTCAGGGCTTCTCAGTGACATTTGCTGCCTGCTTCTCTGAGCACTTTGCTGACCTTATGGCATCCAAACATGGTGACCCATTGCTGCTGCTAACCTGGGTGTCTGTGAACTCCTGAGTTCTTTCCAGTGGTAGCCTTTGATTGCTTTTGATTTCTGGCCTGACCTTGTCCATTCAGGCAAATAAATAGAAATCAGTACCAGAGGGAGCACAGCTACTGAAAATAAACTTAGCATATTTAGCCTTATCTTTATTAGGCAAATTAAAAAAACAGTTTGCCAGTGTTGGGCATCAGGAAGCATGAAAATACATGAATGGCATGGGGTTTTTTTTTCCATTCCTTAGGAGCAGGATGGGATTCATGTAACCTGCTGCCAGAGAAAATGCTAGGAGATGCTGGAGACAGACATTTATCCCTGTAACCCTATCTGAACACTCATTGCTACTGTACCTCCCTCAGCAGCAGTTATTTTGCCAGACCACTGCAGTAAATGGTCACTTCTGGCTTGACTTGCTTGTGAATGCTCCTTCAAGTCATGGACCATCTTATGGGGTACTGAAGGTATTACTTTATTCTGGATAACAATGAGGATGTTGAGGGTGAAGTTTATGAAGTTTATGAAGTTTAGGAGAATAGGCCAGTTTAGCAGCCTGTGTCCCAAAATAAAAAGGTTTCACTTCTCCTCCCCTGTTCCCCACTGCACAACTGACCTTATCCTTGGCCTGTGGACACTCCCAACGCCTGAGTCAATGTGCTAATCCAGCAAAGTGGGTAATTTTCTAATGCTCAGTGAGGGGAATCAGCTCATCTGGGGGCAGGGCCTTGCAGCAGGGCCAGGACAAGGAAGGTGAGAGGCACAGGCTGCCCCATCCTCTGGTCAGAGCAGTTCAGTTACCTGCAGTTGCTTGTCAAACTGCAGCCCAAAGGAAGAGTGTCATGCTGAGACAGTGAAACTGAAGACATGGAGTGGGAGCAAGGCGTAAGAATTGGACAGGATACCCAGTAGGTGAGAGGTAGAGCTGCTGTCTGCCTCCACAGACACCTCACTCTGTGATTTCCATCCTCTCTTCATTTTCTTTCTTCTCTTTACTTTTTGCAGGCGCTAGTAAGGTGGGTGGTGAAGATGAGGCCAATGCCTCAAGACAGTGCAGAGAGATAAGCACTGAGGGAAGCAGCTCCCTCATAAGCAGAAACTTGCAAATAGTTCCTCTTTTGCACATGGGCTTTGTTTTTTTCCCCTCTGAATCTATCATGAAAAACCACAAAGTGAATGAAAGGGGGTGAGCATGTCCAAATGGCTGGTGGGCATATAAAAACAGGAAGAGCTAATTAGAAACAGGAGTTTGTGGAGGTAGCACCTTTTTCTAGTTGGACAGCTTGAACTTGCACCTGTTCTTCTAGTCGGCAGCCAGAGAGATGATCCACAGCATGCCCTTGCCAGGCAGGATAAAGGGCTCCCATGTATTTGCCCAGAGATCCTAGGAATGTTGTTGCCCCCGCTGCAATGTTGGGGTGAAGAATAATGTTAGAAAAGGGTGGTTGTGCAAATTTCCATGGGCTTCTAACAGAATTGCTCTGAGCAAGCAAGGCCACTCAGTTCTGCTTAATGGTACACACGTACTGCATGCAACAACAGCGGGAGGTTCCTGCTTGAGCCCAGGTGGGGGCTGCAACCAAGAACAACGATTTGAGGAGAAATCTTGGGTAAGCAGGGAACTATCTTCATTCCTGGAGGAAGCTGGAGCCAGAGCTGGGAAACCAGGCCAGTGTCCCAGGGGGGAATGCATACAGATGAGAGCTGGAGATGAGGAGTGATACAACTCTGAAAGACACTTTTTCCCTCCTGGCTATTGCCTGTCCAGGGCAGGGCTGCAGCTGAAGGAAGGCATGCAGTAAGTAACGCTTTGGTTATTATGGAGAAGAAGCTGGCAACCCAGAGTGCTTGTAAGGTGCCCCAAGCTCTAGGTGGAGATTTACCACATCCTTTGGCAAGGAACGAGTCATTAGTATCCAATTACACTGAAATCATACTTAATTCAAGACAGGTTAAGACAGAAAGCAAATAAAAATATTTACTCACACCTGCCAAGATAGATAAACCTGTAAAAGATGTAGGTGGAGGAATGAGAGAAAACCAGGCTACAGTTACTGCCTTTGAAGATTGAATCAGGAAGGCCATTCCCTCTTATCTAGGCATTTTGCTGCAGGCTCTCCTGACACAGTGAGGAGCAGCGAGCCTGTCTTCCTCCTCAGCTTATACCTCAGGTTGTGTTGGCCAAGAAGTATTTCCTCACAGGGGAACAAAGTACCTCTCATGTCTAATTTCCTTCTGAAACCCCAAATTCTTCCTTTCCAGGCAGATCCACCACTTTAGTACAGAACTCCTCCTAGTTCTTCGTTATGTGGGAGACATGCTGGCCTTCCCTCTTGGCAAAAATTTCTTCATTCCTTTAGCATTACCAGGCCAGCTAACAATGCCTTGGTTGAGGCGTTAAGCCAGAGTACTGTCATGGATAATGCATTGGCTAGATTATCTGAATGCCGCTGCTTGCTTTTCCTACCTCTCTTTTTGTCACTGTTATTTTATTATTATTTTCTGTAATAATGTAAATATCTCTTCTTTCCTCTGCCTGCTGTCACTATTTTAAAGGGCATGTGGAAAAGCATGGGGGGGTTAATTAGCCTTGGCCTGGAGGGAATGTCTTGCTTCAAGCTAGTGAAGGAGCCAGAGGAGTGCTTTTGCCTGCTCAAGCAGAAGCTGATTTTTGGTTGACAGGGCTTGTCTTTTCAGGGAGAGGGTGAGACAGTCCCTTCCCTTCATGGAAGGAGATAAAGGAGATGGGGAGGATAAAGGTTGATGTGGGAATGATGAAAAGTAGTTTGATGTGGTGCTGCAAAGTAGATGAGGAGGTAGGGAAGTTGCGCTGGACTTGGGGAATCACTTCAGAAGACTTGTTCAATGCAAGGGGCATCCTGAGACCTCTGTGCATGCATACGTGGTTGCCTTTCTTGTCTTTCCTTGTTATCTTGTCCTTTTCCCTTTGCATCTTGCATCTGCAAACTTTCTCCTTCCAGTTTTACAGTGACCACATAGGACCACTTGGAGGTACCTGTGAGCCAGCTGGCAGGACAGTTTCCTCCCTAAACTAAAAGGAAATGGCTAGCACCTTTCTATCCCCCTGCAAAGCTCCTACAAAGCTTCTTGCTCTACACGTTGGTTCCTGCAGTTACTTCATTTCTCAGTGTCCAGCACAGCGCAAGCCGAGGCAACCCAGGAACACGTTATGAAGTCACCAGAGAAAGGATGGGAGAGATGTAACTGTTCTCATACCTGACTGGGTAACACCCATCTTGGTAACAAAACATACTTCCCTGGAAGTGAACGATGGCTGGCTTCAGTTCCTGGGAATGAGCAACCAGTCTGGATGCATTTCAGACTACAGTCTCCCAGGGAACTGGCTGTGAGACCTGACATATCAGGAGCACCTCCGTGAATGCAACCTAAGCCATGGTGTGCAGAAGAAACTTTCGAGGAAGCACTGTACCTTCTTAGGGCGATCACCTGCACACCATCTGGTGACAGGTGAGAACTCTTGCTGGTTTAGGCAAATAAAGGTGGGTGTCTGTTTAGCTGATTTATGTATTCCATAAATATAACTTATTTTGGGTGGATATTAATGGATTTTTCATGGATAAATCATTTGCAGTTTTGCTTAGTCTCCACTGGATTAAGTGTGATTTCCGTGTTACTGGTTGTCAGCTGGCATTGCTTGCTGAAGGTTATGGTGAACTGTTACCCTGCAGCCACTTGACTCGTGTCTGGCTCCTTGGCATGTCCTCTGGAGTATTAAAGGGCAGCAGTAGCCATGTCTGCCCCATTTTGGCTGCAGAAGTGAAGTCTCTGAAAGCACCACAGCTCTCCACCAGAGAGCTGAGCTATCAAAGGATGAGAGGTGTTGTTCTGAGAGAGACTCCCAGCAGGATCCTGCAGCAGGCCCAGTCCTGGCAGAGTGATGGCGAGTGACAGATGCATCACTCTGGAATACGGGGAACCACGGTCTACAAGGCACCTTGGATACAAATTTCTGCACAAAAGGAGGCTGCTTACAAAGCTGTCGCCTCCCTGCTCCTTTGTAGCAATGATATGGGATGGTAATAGCACCACGGCCATACATACTATATGGATAACCAGAAGAGGTGCAGTTTGTAGTCTACTCGCACATAAATCTATTAGCACGTCTCTTGTATTTGCGCTGCAGACCCTGGGATTCTCAGAAACAGCAGAAATGCTCTGTGTGCTGCTCCAGCTTATCACTTCCCAGGTTTTCCCTGAAGTTGGATTCCCTGCAACAGGATAGAGATGGGGGAGATACGATCCGTGGCATTAGAAAAACAGCAACACAAGTGACATGAGGAGGCAAAATTTGCGATAAGCAGATCCATCAGAGGACTTGTTTTGCACCACTTCTTCTTTCTTGTAGACTACACCCAGTCAGCCATGTACTTCACAACTCTAAATGCTGTGGTAACAGAAATGCACAGTAGCTCTGGCACTGATTCTGTGCTCTGCTTTGCCATCTTATCCCAGCCTTCCCTGCACACTGCACACACTGCAGCTGCATTCTTCTGATCCAAAGGGTGGCTGTGGCGTGGAGACCTCATAGCAGCCTTCCAGTATCTGAAGGGGGCTACAAAGATGCTGGAGAGGGACTCCTCATTAGGGACTGTAGCTATAGGACAAGGGTGATGGGTTTAAACTTAAAGGGGAAATGTAGATTAGATATAAGGAAGAAATCCTTTACTGTGAGAATGGTGAGGCACTGGAACAGATTGCCCAATAAAGCTGTGAATACTACAGTGTTTAAGGCCAGGCTGGAGGGGGCTTCCAACAACCCAGGCTAGTGGAAGGTGTCCCTGCCTGTGGGAGAAGGCTTGGAACTGGATGATCTTATGGTCCTTTCCAACCCAAACCATTCTATGGTTCTATGATTCTGTAATATGGGGTTGGTGGTGCTCTGTTTTCCCAGCTCCTTGACTGCAATGGTAATACAGGGAAGGTCAGGCACATTCAGCTCACGGCAGCACTCCTTCCCTCACACACAGTGCCAGAGCAGCCTCCAACACTGCCGATAGCTGGGGTCACGGGGAGTCACCCTCTAGGCTGGGGACAGGCTGTGCTTGGCTGTATGAGGTGAAGGCAGGGGGAGAATTTGGGGTGGGGAGAAAGAAGGCCCCAAACTCTGTCTTCTCCCAGATTGCGGTATCAGATTAATATGATGCAGTTTGCTTCCATGAACTCTTCATTCATGTTGCCCAAACTTGACCCCAAGGGGGTAGGACTTCCTGGAGAGATATGCATCCTCAGGCATCCCAGGGGATTTTACTCAGATATTACTGCAAAGCTGCCCCTTCCATGGCAGGGTCAAAAGCTTTGAAAAGGCATCTGAAATCTGATTCATTCTGTGGGCAGAGGGCTTGCTGCCTGCCCTTTCTTCCCTCACATTCTCTGGACACAGGCAGAATCAGAAAGGCTGAATCCTGGGGAAGAGCATGGTGGGAGAGGGGGATACAAGACTGTACATGCCAAGATCTGCCGCCGTGCTTGGGATGCTTCCTGAAGTAATAGTTTAAAAAGACATTAATCTAATAGACTGCTGCTTGGTACAATGAACACAATGTCACAGCGGATGGCATCCCTGATCATAGCTTAAAGTGCATTCATTCAACTCCTGCCCAGCTTGAAGGTATTTCCAGCTGTTGTCCTTGCAAACACCTGCATCTCTCATGCATTGTGCTCCCCTATGCTTGCACAAATCTCACATGAGGGAGTGAGAGAAAGAATTTGGCTGGAAAATGGCCAAAAGGCAAACTTGCTTTTCTAATCTAACTTTGAAAAGGAAAAAGGCAATGGCACTCAGAAATGAACAGTCACGCTGGTTTTGCTGTGTATCTAAAGAGCATTTACAGGGGAAAGGAACACATGAAAGGAAAACTGAGAAATTTGACAAAAGAGCTAAAGGGCAGAGGTACTACCTCTTACCAATCACGTGCTAAGCAGGCACTTGACCAGTTCAGGTAATGCCTCGCTGTGTGAAAACCTTCCTGCCACCACATTACAGCATTTTTGGTTAGCTGTAATACCATAATGTCCGATCCTTTATCTTCCAGCCCCGAATCCCTGTTCTGTCCTGGAGGAATGATCCTCAAAGGGGATGGTCAAAAACATAATCTAGACTACCTAGGGAGCAGAGACAGACAAGGATCTGACGTAGTGTAAAGTAATGTGCTGAGTATAACCTTAAAACCAGTCTCTTCTTTGAACTACAGACCTCAGCATTGTCCTGGAGAAAAAAAAAAAATACCTGCTTTCTCTTACTCTGCCAGCTGAGCTATGGAACTGTTGTACTGAAATAGCATCAAGAGTGCCTTATGTTGAACAGGCTGAGGCTGGGGAGAAACCTGACACTGGGACAGGGCTCTATCTCTGCAAAGTGATGAGCTGATGCCAGCTGGGAAGCCTGAGCTGGGTGTGTGCTGTGAAACACAAGTCACTTCTCTATTGAAACATCACTCTCCATTCCTAATGACAGAGATGGGGTTGCAGCAGCAGAGTTTAAAGGGGAATGCCACAGCCTGAGCAGTAATCGTTATCTATTTCCCAGTCAAAATTCCTGCTGTTAAAACTCTGCAATCACCTTTTCCTTGAATTTTGGTATGGTCAGAAGTTCCCTAGAACTGCTGCAGCTGTGCTACCTGTGCCCAGCCCTGCTGCCCAGCACCAACACCACCACAGTTAACACAGCACTAAACAATAACGTTATTCCATACAATGCAGGAACCTGGGGAGGAGCTGTCACTCCTTCCTCTCTGCTAGCAGGGAGACATGTAGTGATGATTTACAAACAGGTTCCCATGGGATGCTGTGATAGAGTAGAGGGGAAAGGGTCACGGCTGCATTTGAAGAGTGGGAGACTGTTGGAATAATAAAGCATTTGGTCATCTCTCCAACAAGAAGCAGGATTCTCCCACTTCTCTAACCTGTGTTTTCTCCTATTTTTCTACCTGGTTTTATTTTATTTATATCCTTTTTTCCTTCACATCTCATTCTCACTGCAGGGCATATTTTGGGGGGTGGAAAAACAAGCCTGTGCCTGTTATCTGTGAAAATTATCTCTAGCCCTGGAGAGGACCTATTTTTAGGTAGGCAGTAGTGCAGCGCTATTTCTTCCCCACATGCACTACTTCTTCCATGCAGTGCTTCAGACATATTTTTGTGCCTTGCCTGTGAAGTGTAGACATTTTTCCAGCAGTGATGTGTTGAGGAAATGAGGGTTTGGGAACCCTTGGGCTTGTAAAGTTGTGTATGCCTCAGGGAGATGCTGAAGCACTAACCTTGTGTTTGTTATTCCACAGCACTGGCAGCCTGTCTCTTCAGACTTACTGCTTTTGAGACTTTATTGAATACAGATAATTGCAGGGAAAATGAAAACACCTTGTCTTCATCACCATTTGTGGTCACCCTGCCTCCCGTGACCACCATTTCTCATCCTGATCTCAAGGACTATGAGAAAGCCAACACTTTCTCTTGGGGGGTGGAGGGTGTTCTGTCTTCCTGTGGCTCCTAAAACTGGGTGACACTTAGGTCCACACTGGCCTGCTGGCATTGCTGAAGGGCAGAAAGAAGCCACAAGATCCTCCTTCTCCCAGGCAGGGAGCTGGGAGCAGTGATCCCATGGATTGGTGTCCCACCAGTGGCAGAGCCATGGCCCATAGGGCAGAATTCTCGATAGAGTTAATCCATGGGCTCTCCATCTTTTAAGGTCCTTTAACCTAAATCTCTGAGGTTCCTCTGCTATAATTTATGTTGGCACTGCTGATGAATTGGGAACAGAAATTATAATCTAGCTCATAGAATCATAGAATAGTTAGGGTTGGAAAGGACCTCAAGATCATCTAGTTCCAACCCCCCTGCTATGGGCTGGGACACTTCCCACTAAACCATGCCACCCAAGGCTATGTCCAGTCTGGCCTTGAACACTGCCAGCGATGGAGCATTCACAACTTCCCTGGGCAAATCGCCCTTTGGTCCCATGTTTCTGTCTGTTTACTTCAATCTGTGGAAGTTTCTTGAGTATGGATAAGCCCAGAGAAGGCTGTTTTCAAGTACAGTTCAGCTCACGTCATTGTCAATCCCCTATTCAAAAGAATCATTCCTCTGACTGATCTTTGTAGCTTGTCCCTGAAATCCTGTGCTCCTGTACATTTGATGTACTCTCAATGACTCACTGTTAGGAATCTTTTGAGCTTGCTCCTGCTGTTATGATTTTGTAGGTGCAAAAGGAAATGTTGAAAGATGTCCTTATGTCCTGTGCTTGTCTTTGTTTTCCTGGAGATCTGAAACCATCTCTCAGGTTGTTTTTAGAAGGTATCGAAATACTGACCACATATTGCCTATCATCATGTATGAGGTACACAAAGACAAATATATATGTAGCGTGGAATAATGTCTTTCTCAAAAAGCAACTGGTTTTGAAAACACTTGTCCGTTGCAAAGGCTGCCTTTGACAACATAAATTGACATACAAGAGTAGTTTTGGTACTTATTGTGGGATGTTGAGTGATCACAATAAAAAAATGAAATTACAGACTCATAGAATCAACTGCATTGGAGAAGACCTTTAAGTTCATCAAGTCCAACTGTTACTCCAGGACTGCCAAGTCACTGAGGGCCACGTCTACATGTTTTTTGAACACTTCCAGGGATAGTGATTCCACCAGTTCCCTGTGAAGCCTGTTCCAATGCCTGATCTCCCTTTCAGTGAAAAAATTTTTCCTAATATCCAGTCTAAAATTTCCCTTTTCTCTGATGTGTCAACTGCGTCACAGAGGTTGGTGTCATCTACAGACTTGCTGGGCAAGTCGTCAGAAATGCTGCATAGTGTTTGCAGTTTTCACTTGTGCAGGTAGGAGGGCTTCATCTTATAGCTGGCCCATTGGCTTAGCAAGGTGTTGCAAATGTAAGTGAAATTTGAGTTCCTGCAACATGCCTGCTGTATTTGGGAATGCTGGTGCTCACCATCCGCTTCTGAGGGGCTGCTCACTGCAGGGGAAATGGGCACAGAAAAAAGGTGAGATGGATGGAGAGCCTTCCCCCTCCTCCCCAAGGGAGGCTTAGCAGGATGGGAAGAGGGGAAGGCTGCCCTGTCATTTTATTCTAAATCTCACATTTGGGTGGGCAGAAATGGATGCATCAACCTCCTTTTTTTTTTTGGATGTTGTAGTGTTCGGGCGACCAGGGCTTTTTGCCAACAGGTGAGTAAGGCAAGGCAAAGCTGAGGGGAGATGGGTTGCTGGTTCCAGGCACCAACCAGCTGTCTTGCAAAGCCCTCTGCAGAGCCCCACAGTCCTCAGGAATGCAGGGAGCTGCTGGAGGCAATGGGATGCATGCAGGTATCCACTCTGCCCAGGGGAGAATGGGCTGCTCTCCACCTGCTTTAGGGGTGGCAAGGGTATGGGGATCCTTGCTCCTCCCCAGGAATAGGCAGGAGGTGGCTGCAGGCCAGGGCACCGTCCCATGGTCTAGGATGTTCCATGCCACTGACCACGTCCATGCCTGGGCAAGGGGCCAGCTTTGTCTCTGCTGCGCTCAGTGAACAGGTAAGTCACATGGGACTTACTCTCTGACAAAATGCACTTCTTGTCTCTGTTTTCAGCCATGCAAGAGAGCCACAGAGCAGACTTTCTGTGACTGACACACAAGAGCTTCATAGTACTGGTACAGGAGAAGAGGTTGCAGAGGGGAATTCTGTGAACACAAAATCCAGGGATATCATTATGGCATTGAAACCTGAACCTGAACATTGCTCAGCCTCTTCTTCCTCTTCCAAATCCCTTTCCTAAACCCACTGCTTTACAGCTAGCCTTCCAGGCTCTCCTGGCCAACAGTCTACAGCCCACAGGCTGTTACCTGGCTGCAAAACCAGAGGAGTTAGAAGTAATGTCCATAAAAGAAAGCATATCTGTGGGAATTAGTGCTCTGGTGATGTCAGCAAAGCCAGGTGACATTCTCAGGCGAAGCAGTGCTGAAAAAAAATGAAAAGTCATTTAAAAATGGTATTTTTTCATGATGATGGCTGGAAGACATCCAGAGTTTCTGTCCAAGAGTGGGGTTAAAGGAGGCCCTCTTGCCCTTTGTTAGTCCCTTGAGAGATGGCTTGATGGACAGCAGTGCATGCTGGTGGCCTTCCCTTGCAAGTGTGGAAGGGGTGGAAGAGGAGGATGACAGGGCTTCCAGGGACAGATGGGAGGGTGCTGGGCTCTTTCTCAGTCAAGTACTTCAAATCCTAACCCAAGCAATTCCTGCTGAAGACTGGCTGCAGGGCCATCCCTTGGATCCACTACTTCTTGGGCTTCGCTATTCTCTTCTCCCTTGTTGCAGCACAGTGTGCAGCACTGCAGTTTGCAATGCGTGGCTTTCCTGGCATTTCTTATCCAGCGTTCACAAGCATGACTGAGTCTCTGCATCTCTTTACCTAGCAATCACTGCTGAGGTTCATAATACTTTGACAGAAAAACCTGAACTATTTTTTATGTGTCTGAACTGCATATTCCTGCCAGGAAAATATTTCAACTTAGGTGTGGCTGCAGGAGGTGAGTTTTTCTTTGTTTTGTCAGTTCCTTTTCATGGTTGCACTCTTTACCATCTGGTTTGTGATAGCATGTTTCAGCACACAGAAAAGGGAAAACTGGCAGGAGCCTGTCCCTTAATCTTGTTGCCACCAGATCGTAGAATCATAGAATAGTTTGGGTTGAAAGGGGCCTTCAAAGCTCATCTAGTCCAGATTCCCTGTAGTGACCTGGGACATCTTCAACTACATCAGGTTGCCCAGAACCACATCCAACCTGGCCTTGAATGTCTCCAGGGTTGGACATCCACCACCTCTCTGGGCAACCTGTGCCAGTACTTTACTACACTCATTGTGAAAAATTTCTTCCTTATGTCCAGTCTGAATCTCCTCTTTTTTAGTTTAAAACTGTTACCCCTCTTCCAGATGCATCAGGGATCACACTCAGACTGTTAATATATGGCTTTTGTGGGATACCACGGGTAAGTATAAATTCATTACATTTACATCCTAAAGACCCACCTTGGGAGGTGCCTCAGTTCGTTGTCCAAAGGGCTGGCACAGCAGCACTGTCCCCCAACTTTTTTTGATGTCTACTTCCACCTTCCAGCATCACCATACACAGGTGTTTGAGCTCTGACATTTCTAACCTTCAGCTTTTCCTCCTAGATATTATCTGTTTCTGCCTGTGTAGTGAGGTGGAAGTGCCTGCCTCACCAGGAAAGTGTGGCTTTCCTCATCTCACTCAAACTCTTTCATTACAGCTGGGTTTGATGCATGAGGGGCAGATGACTCAGAGTTAGGACAGTAGGAATGAGGCATTCAGATTCCTGCAGACGTGAAAGTCACCTTTGACCCAGCCACAGAGGGGAGGGAAGAAGAGGAGTATCTTCTGGATGCTGCCAGGAAAGGCTCCCTGCCAGCCCTGCAAAGCCCCAGCTGTCCATGGTTCAGCTGCCAGACCAGCTTCTCCCGCTCAGCTCCGGGCTCTCGTCTGCATCAGGCAGTCGAAGCAAAGGTGTGATTTCAGATGGGTTTAACTGAGATATCATGAATGTCCCACGAATGCAAGACTGCAGAAAAATCTGTTTGTTTTCATGTGACTGCTGACAAATGTGTATGTTTAGGTAGGGGCAGTGCCAGCTCGGTGGGCTGAAAATGGGTACAGGAATTCACCCAAACTCTTAAAAAGTATGCAAGGCTTTGAAAATAAAATAGTCAGTGATATATTTAACTTAATGTGTTTCATTGCTGTTGCATGCAGAGAACAGTACTCATTTTCAGCAGAAAGCAATGTAAACCTTTACTTTTATATTCCTCTAAAGGGGACAGTTTCCCAGACTGGTGTTGCATGAAGATGAAGGACCCTGGAGTTGGGGTCATTCCAGAGAAGTGCTTTGGAGTTGAGGTCTGTCCCTGGGCTTGTAGGGGACTTGTCCATCTGCTCTATATCATTTTTCAGATGCAAGCCCTATACAGTCATGAAGGACTATAAATGAGAACTTTCTACAAGGTACTTAACAGAGAAATCAGTTGTAGTTATTGATTAAAAGAGAAGACCACATTCTGTTTTCATGTACAGTACAGTGGCAAAGTGATTTTATACAGTACATGCAGGGACTTCAGCTTAAATTTGAGGGTATTGCTTGTACAGTTGTGTGATAAATTGACAAGTAGAAGCACAGATGGCTTTCCCTTAAGATCAGGCATCACATGCCACAAATTATCTGGGAAATTGTCATTTCAAAAATAACTCTGGAATAAGCGCCAAGCTGAGAGGGATATCAGTGTCTAATAAACAGATATAAACACAGCAGTGCTCAAAACTAAAATATATTTGAATTAGACTGTGCAGAGAGAGTGCATATACAATTAGCACCTATTCTCTAGCACCACAAATGAAAGCTTTTCATACTGTATTTCTTCTGCGTTTTTCTCATCAGAAAATTCAAATAATGGTGGGGTTTTTTTTTGTGCATATTTAAACCACTGTGGAGTTCACAGCTTGAATAGTTGTGTTAGATTCTTATGTTACAGCTCCTGGAAAAATATCAGACCAGAAGAAACTTAAGCACATTTATAGGCAGGCAGTTTCTTTTTAACTGTTCTTCAGGGTGGTGACATGTTTACACCCTGATGTGTCTTGAGCTGTAGCACAGCCATCGCTCCTATTGTCTTCTCCAGCAACCACACGTGCTTCGCACCTTGGGAAGGTGAGATTCCAGACCCTGCCAAAACACATGGGGAAAATAATATCCCACAGCTCACAGCTGGCTCGAAACAGAGCATTTGTTAGACTGGGACAGCCCTACACTCTCTGCTGCTGTGCAGAGATAAGGCAGGAGCAGATTTAGTTTGCTTATCGTTTGCTGTCTTCCTCAAGGGGTGAAGGCCACCATGTGTGAGTGAGGAGAGCCAGGGCCCTGGGGGCCGCCCCCCATCCCCCACCAGCTGTCACCTGTCCCAGCCTGTCCTCCTCTAACGCGCTTATATGGGCACAGCAGGATGGCATCTCGTGACGCCATGCTGCTAAAAACAGCCCCTGCTCCCTTCGGCCCCGTGGTTGAACAATGTCCTCTAGCCACAGCAACCCAGAGAGCCTCTGATCGCAGCGCAGCCTTGGACGTATTTCAAGGGAAATTAACCCGGAACCCCCTCCGTGAGGCTGTAATCCTAAGCGTATGCCCCTGAAAAAGCTAGGGATGAGCACCGCCCTGAGCTACAAGTCCTTCTCCAAAGAGCAGGAAACCATGAATAACCTGGAGAAACAGCTGATTTGCCCCATCTGCTTGGAGATGTTCACCAAGCCTGTGGTCATCCTGCCCTGCCAACACAACCTCTGTCGGAAATGCGCCAGCGACATCTTCCAGGTAGGTTTCTTCCTGCAGAGAGCCCTGCTCCCCAGGCAGCAGTGGCTGAAGTGAATGGAAAAGCATGTTTTTTACATGGTGTGGCTGACTGCTTTCAACAGTCGGTGGGGCAGGAAGGGGGGTGATTTAAAACAGAAGCTATATGTCCCCAGGGGCCAGGGCTGAGCTCAAAGCAGACTGAAGTGACGCCTGTTAGCTGCGGGGACATGGCCACATGTGTGAGCTGAGGAACTGGCCCCACACAGTCACTGTGTGCTTTGCTGAGGAGCTACCCTCTCCTTGGACTCATTGACAAATGGTTTCCTACAAGTGTGGTTTTGCCCCAGTGCTTTTGAAAGGGGTTTTTATGGCTTTGCATGGCCTTACTCACCTCTCCTTGTGCTTCTTGGCAAGAGCAGGCCTCCAACCCCTACCTGCCCACCAGAGGAGGCACAGCTGTGGTGTCAGGAGGCCGTTTCCGCTGCCCCTCATGCAGGCACGAGGTGGTCCTCGACCGGCATGGTGTCTACGGGCTGCAGAGGAACCTGCTGGTGGAGAACATCATCGACATCTACAAGCAGGAGTCCACAAGGTAACGAGTGAATGTGTGCTTTTCGGAGGAGGTTTGATACAAAATCAGACCAGGCTCAGGAGGCTGGTGGCCTTTGGTGTCTTCATTTGGTGCACATGAGGCTGATTTAGATGGTTTGTCTCGGAAATACAGAAAGGGATTGTGCTGCCATGCATGCCTATTTGCTGTGCAATGAAGTCAGCTGTGACTGAGCACAGAAAAACTTATCCAAATAGATGCTGATTTTCCCTGCTTCCACTTACATCAGAGGACTGTGCCATGCTCATTCACATGAACAGCACTTAACTCGTGCAAGCAAAGCCCTTGAGGTCAGCATGGCTCCATGAATAAGGGAAAAGCAGCTAGGTTCACATCATTTATTTTTAAAACAGTTCAGATTACTCTCATTTGTCTTTAACCCTGGTGTTCTCATGCTAGAGAAGGAAAGAAATTTCAAGTCTTGTTAGAAAATCCTGAGGGACAGGCAGAGCAAACAAGAAGAAAACTGAATTTCACACAGAAGATACCCTGCATCACAATGTCAAATCAAAACTCAATAAGAAAAATCTTCATTCCTGTCAGCTTAGCATGCGAACTCATGAAATCAAAGTCTTATTTAAGAATCCATAAAAGAGAAAGAATACTCAGAAATAATATGTGCCAGTGCTGTGTGGCTGTGCACAAGAGTCAAGACCTCAGGGTATAGGAATGGGTTAGTCCTAGAAAGTAAGATTACTCCTGAATGTTAATTTCTTGCATTGGATGTGTAATGGATCCAGCAATAGAAAAATACTGCATTCTCATGTTTCTTTCCCTGGGATGGGTCAGAATCATGATACCACCATGGGGAACTTAGCAGGGGGAAAGGTAAGCCTGGCCCCAGGCCTTTAAGGAAGCAGATCTCACCCAGGGAAGCTGCCTTTTATCCATGAGGACAGTTTTATATGGCAAGATGTTTTGCACACCTGAAGGAGGGTGTAATCCTGGCTGTGCTCCCTGACAGTCTTTCCATCCCATTCCACAGAGAGCTGGGTTTTGCAGGAACAATGAAGTGGTATCACTGCAGCAGGTGGACACAGCCATTGGAGCCCAGAGCCTGAGATGGCTTAGGGCACTTCTCGCCTTTTCTGGCAGAGGAGGACAGTCACCAAAAGAGAGAACATTTCCAAAGGTGGCTTTGGCTTTTCTTGGCTGTTCAAATGCTTTTGGGAACTGTTGTAGCTAGGTGTAAGTTGGAGCTCCAAAGTGTCAGCATGAAGCTGGCTTAAAATTGTCCTTTTTGCTGCTCTTCTCTCTCAGTGCCAAGGGAAGTTCAGCTACCCTTATGTGTGTCATCAATACCCAAATATTATTTTAGTCAGGAAAATCTTGAAGGAAATGAATCAGCAAAGCTATGGTGGTGGACTTTGCTTTTGACCAGATTAGCTAGACATGTGTGGCTTCACATCTGTCTTGGAGTTTTGGGTTTTATTTTTTTCAGCTTAGAGTTGTATTTAACTTAAAATATGAATGCTGCTCCTTTTCTCATGTAGCTCATGGGAAGTGGAACAAAATTCAGTTAAATACAAATGTAGGAGATTTGGTAGAATTATTTTTAAATGCCACAGAAGTAAACCACATGATGAATAAAGGAGGAGAATAAGGAAAAAAAAAATGAAGAATGAAGATGTATTTGCTAAGATATCTGTCCAAAAGGCCAGATCGCTGGCGGTGTTCAAGGCCGGGCTGGACATAGCCTTGGATGGCATCGTTTAGTGTGAGGTGTCCCTGCCCAGAGCAGGGGGGTTGGAACTAGATGATCTTGAGGTTCTTTCCAAAACTAACTGTTTTATGATTCTATAATTCTATGATTTGTTCAGTCTGTTGAAGTGCTTATTTAACCTTCATATATGTCCTTAGAATGGAAGTTATCATCAGGGTTACATAGAAGTGGCAATGTATAGCAGCATTATCTAAACTATTTGGCACTTTGTAGGCCTCAGCCACTTATCTCCCTCTGCCTGACATTTCTCAAGCTCCTATGAGAATGTGAGCAGGATCTGCCATGCTATTCTGCTGAAACCAAAAAGCAAGGGAAATCAGGTCTTCTCTACTTTTTCCTGCCTCTTCCTAACTGAAGGGCTGAGGTCTGGCAGAGGTATGTGAGAGGAAGAGTGAGATGTGACCTTTGCCTCCTTAGTTCTTCCCAAGACAGCCCATCAAACCAACAGCAGCTGTGATTTGCACAGGAGCCTCTTTTCCCTTCAGTCCTCCTGTGGATATAATTCACCATTACTGTGTCTGCCAGAATTATGCCAGCTCCCAGCTGCATTTCACATGGACTTAGGAGAGTGAGGAATGGTTCATCTAGGGAGCAAGCTTTATCTCCTGCTTAGGCAAAACCGATTTAGTTTAAAATATTTTTTTAGATTTGAGCTTCTGTTTGAATTATGGAATTAGGGCTTTTAAGTAGAAGCTGGGGCAGCAGCTGAGCTACAAGTTGGGAGGGTCTCTCCAAGCGCTCACAGGCAGCTTCTTCTATTACGAAAAAATCACATCAAAATGTCTTTTATACCACTGCTTATCAAATTCCAACTGATGGCAGTGTAACCTGTTTCCCAATTTAGAATCTATTGGCAGCACAGGAAAGAAAATCTTCAAGCAGGATGTGTCTTCTACAAAGTTTTAAAGCACAGCAAAGGCCTGACCCAGTTGAAATAAAGTTAGTTAAAATATTAAACCAATATTTGAAAGTGTGTAGGCCACTGATTGCCTGGGCTACCTGAGGACCATCAGGTGTCCTGCTGCCTCAAGGAAAAGGTAGCAACAGGAGGCTGTGACTTCTTACAGGCTCTGGCAGCCTCTAACAAGCTTGGCTGGCTATCCCTGACCAAAAGATGCTTTGGGCTTTGTTACCTGCTGAATCCTGATCAGGAAGGATCAAGCCTTGCAGCTGCCAGGGAGAGCCCTAGGTACTGGCTGTCCCTGCAGCCCTGAGCACAGATGGATCATTGTGCACAGGAGGGACTAGGCGCTGTGCTGAGGGCAGCATATATGGGCTCTGCAACGGTGGTTATGTGCTGCAGGATAGAGAAGCCAGCACTGTCAGGAGCAGCTATCCCTGACACCTCAGAGGCCTCAGCCATAGCTTCTGTGGGTCTCTAGGACTTGCTGCAGGGATGCCAGGGGATCTCAGATAGGCTGGGTCAGGGAGATGAGCTCCCTGCCCACAGGTTGCCACACAAGGGAGCTGCAGGAGAGGCCCCACAGGTTGTGCAGTGAAAGACATGAGGAGAGAGATCACCTGGATCTTCTCCACACCCCCTTTGCCCATCCCCTCGTTGTCTCCATTTCCATGTCCCACATGGAGACAAAACCCCAGGCACAGCTGGTTTCTTGGGCCAGGCATTTATGATAGTACTAGTGTAACAGAGCTGCAGGAATACCTATATCCATATGAACTTTTTTATATAGTCTTCTAATTTTTCAAGCCCTATTTCTACCATTTCTGTTGATAGGCTTTTCACTCCTTTTGGGAGAGCCTATCATTGTGATTGATTTTCAAGGACCATCTTCTCCAAATTTAAGAATGGTCGATCCCCATATACTCTAGTAGTGGCTGCAGGATATCTTCATTGATTAACTGAGGGCTCCTGATAAAACACTAGAAAAGAAGCAAAAATAAGGTGGACAGATGACTCAGGAGAGATACTGTTCAAGAATGTACAGATGGACTCAGGAGGAACATGGAAGCTAACAAGAAGAGCTTCTACAGGTGCATCAGCAGCAAAAGGAAGATTAGGGAAAGTGTGGGTCCACCGCTAGAATGGAGCAGAGTCTTCTGTAAAGGACTCAGAAAAAGCCGAGGTACTCAATGCCTTCTTCATCTCTGTCTTTACTGGTAAGATCAGTCTTCAGTAATCCTAGGCCCCTGAGACCAGTGGAAAAGACTAGAGTAAGGAAGACTTACCCTCAGAGGAGTGGGATCAGGTTAGGGAATGTTAAAAAGAAATGGACATCCTGGTGGGATGCACCCATGAGTGGTGAAGGAACTGGCTGATGTCATTGCTAGACCATTCTCAATAATCTTTGACAGATCACGGTAATCGGGACAGGTTCCTGGGGCCTGGATTAGAAGAAAGCAAATGTTACTCGAATCTTCAAGGAGGAGAATCCAGGGAACTACAGGCCATCCTCACACTGGTTCCTTGAAAGCTGTTGAAGCAAACCCTCCTGGAAACTATTTCCAAACATATAAAAGACAAAAAGGTGATTAGAAATAGTCAGCATGGATTTATGAAGGGTAAATTAGCCTGACTAATCTGATAGCCTTTTATAGTGAGAAAACTAACCTGATGAATGAGAGGAAAGCAGTGGAAGTTGTTTATCTGAACTTTCAACAATGTCTCTTGTAATATCTTTATTGACAGACTGCTGAAAAAAGGTCTATAGTGGACAGTGAAGTGGTCTGAAAACTGGCTGAACTGCCAGATTCCAAGGGTCGTGGTGAGCAACATGAAGTTAGGTGGAGGTCAGTCATTAATGGTGTATGCCCGAGATTGATACTGAGGCCAATATTGTGTAATATCTTCACTAATGACCTGACTGTGCCTCATACAGGCATGCAGATTCTCTCTCCATTCCCTGACCAGATGTAGGCACTAGGTGATGCAAAGGTACAGGAAGGGCTGCAGCTATCTTATGGTCCTCAGCAAAAACACTATCAAAGTTGCATTCAGGATTTCAGTAGACACCTTCTGAATTTCTAAAACTCCTAAGGACAACATGCTTTCTAACAAAACCACAGTTTTTCTAAGGTCTTACTATGTCTTTAATTAAAGTGTGCTCCCTTACTTGCGCAGCAACTTCGCATTTTCTCACCAAATCACAGAATCACAGAACATCTGAGACTGGATGGGACCTCTGGACATCATCTGGTCCACCCACCCTGCTCAAGTAGGGCCACCCAGAGCCAGTTGCCCAGGACCATGTTCCGGTGGCTTTTAAAGATTTCCATGAATGGAGACTCCACCACCTCTCCGGGCAACCTGTGCCAGTGCTTTGTCATCCTCACAGTGAGAAGTGTTTCCTGTAGTTCAGAGAGAACCTCCAGTTCTTCAGTTAATGCCCATTGCCTCTGATCCTAGCACCACTGAAAAGAGCCTGGCTCAATCCTCATTACACCCTCTGTTCAGATATTTGGATACTTGAAGATATTGGTAATATCAAGGTCATTGTTAAGATCCCCCAGAACATTCCCTTATCCAGGTTGCAAGTCCCAGGCCACAACCTTTACTCACAGGGGAGATGCTCTAGACCTTTAATCATCTTCAGGGTCCCTTGCTGGGCTCTCTCCAGTATGCCCTTGTCTCTCATGCGCTGGGGAACACAGAACTGGACCCAGTGTTCCAGGTGTGGCCTTGCCAGTGCTGAGAATCCTCCTCTCCGTAAAGCACATGCAACACTCCACATGTTAGGATCCAAACCCAATTTAAATGGAAAAGAATAAACGTCTAACAGTCAAACATAGGCTAAGAAATTCAAAGAGCAGAGTCAGAGATGGAGAGCACAAAGCTATTAGGCTATTTCAGCAACCTGCCACTTCTTTAGTCACAAGCACATCTGTGATGAATCTTTTCTTTTACTGGAGCCATGCTGTTTCTTTAATCAGCCACTCTTTTATCGCCTGTTTCAGAAGCAGCCACCATTTTAAAAGTCGAGGTTGTGTTTTGGCCTTTGCTGCACCAATATAGACCTGGGGGATTCCTTCTGAAGTTAGGGAGTATTGTACTAAAAATCATTCCTTTTGTGCAGCCTGGGAAGGAGTCTGTAGTTCTGTTTACTTCAATTCTTCTGGCAGTGTCTTTAGGGCCCCACTAGTTCAGGGAGTTCTGCCAGGTTTCTTCCAGCTCTTTGCTGCACCTTTGAAGGTTGGTTACTTCTGGCTGAACTTGCTTGACACCGTCTCCTTTTTGCCATGTGCGATGTGTCTTTCATGTTAGTGGCATCATTCCAGTGCAAGTAACCTTCAAGTAGTTTCTGTTTCTGGTCTTGTAAATATCTGCAGGAAGAGCGGCTATTTCAGGCTTAATTAATCACTTCAAAATTCATTGTCTGTTAGTGCCGTCACATGCAGGCCCTCCTACTGGTGTGCTATAACATGAATATATTAGGGGCTGTTTGCAGTCACCTGCAAACACTGTAAAGTGTTTTTTACAGTGGAAACACACGCCTTTTGAATAGCATTAAAATGATGCTGGATTTGACACACTGAGTGCCTTATGTAAATATATGCTAGAAATCTGACCCAAGTAATACAGGCTTCCTTCAGAAATTTCTGTCTTGTTTTATCCTGGTATATCATATTATACTGCATATTACAAACTTTCCGTATGAATCCTTTAAATTCCAGTGCTGCCTTTAAATTAAATAGTATGAATGCATGAGACAGCTTCTTTTTTGCTTAATGTTTTTTTAAAGGCATTTAGTTGATTATATTCATTCCATTCCCTTAAGAAGAGAAAACCTGTACTTTGTCATTAAAAAATAAGCACCATGTTCATTCTATCAAACTGTATGGAAAAACTCTACTGTAATTTAATCTAAAATAGTGATTTTTCCATAAATTTTTTTTTCAGTTGAATAAAATGACTGGTTGCCTCCTTGCTACAGTGCTCTGTAAAATGGCTTAATTTTTTTTTTGTACATGCTATTCCATTAAATTCTGTAGTTTAGGAAAATATTTTGTATCAGAAGATGAAAGATGTATATATGTGATGCCATTGCTCCACTTGCTACAGGTAAATCATAATTCTCCTTCCAAATGGCAGCCGAAGGGGTAATGGCTTATATTGGAAATATTTAAGATTGCTGCCACAGGAGTGGCAATCTTTGGAGGCTTGAACTCCCATCAAGCTACTCCCTATCACACTCCCTACACCAAGCTACTGACCCTGTCCTCTGATACCACATCTTCACACACTCATGTGGCGTTAAGACCAAAGCATGGGCTCAGAAAACCATCAGCCTGCCCATGCAGACTAGACCAGAGCAGTCACTTATGCTGGGAGCATCAGTTAGGCGGCTCATTTAAAGGAAGCTGCAACTAAATTAGTTCCTAAAATAGCAGGAATTGACTTGCGTGTGTATGGAGAAATCATTTTGCTGAAGAGAAGATCAGGACTGAACTCTGGTCTGATGACAGTTCCTGGCTTAGCACAGGAGAGGAACGCCCCTTGTGTAACCCATGTATTTTGAGATGGCTACAATCGAGATACCTACTGTTAAAAAGTTCAGCGTTTACAAGCTAGACACGTGCCACCCAGGTAAAATTAATTTGTGTCAGACCTTATTTGGTTGCTGGCTTAGTGTAAAGGCCATGAGGACCAGTCCTGCTTGATACAGTCCTGACATGAGCCTTGCAATACTCATCAGTGGAGACATAGAGTTAAGAGTATAAAGGTCCATCAATACCTAATTTGATTCAATTTAGTCCCTTGCAGAAGAGCTTTTCTGTTTTAAGTCTAAGTGCCCAACATTTTGTATGATGAACTTGAGGGAAATTACGTATGTTTCGTATTCCAGATAGATGTTAGATAACATGCTAATTAAAGTATATGAGTAGTCTGAGATCACTCTTAGTGAGGTTGTTTACATTTTAAAATATGAGTGAGGGTTCAGCCACACTCCCAGCTGGCATTCCCATATGAAGTCATGTTGCTATATTGTCATCACATCCTGTTGTGTCAGGACATTAATATGTCCCACTGTCTATTTAGTCATCCATGTGGCAGGTTTAAGTCTACACTGCATATTCAGGTCAGCCTTGGACACTGCTATATATTATATTTCATGCTGATACCATAAGTGTCGTCATCAGAAACTCATGAGAGCCAAGTTTGTTTAATTTTGTATTCTTTTGCAGACCTGAAAGGAAGTGTGACCAGCCAATGTGTGAAGAGCATGAAGACGAGAGAATTAATATCTACTGTTTGAACTGTGAAATACCCACCTGTTCCTTGTGCAAAGTCTTTGGTGCCCACAAAGACTGTCAAGTTGCTCCTCTCACAAATGTTTACCAGCAACAGAAGGTAAATATCTTTTTGTATATCATAGTCAACTGACAGCACCATCAATAGGGATTCTTGTGGGTTTCTAAAGGGGCCTTTACCATTCCTGTGCATGAATGAAAGGCTCACACAAATCTGTTAAAACTGTTTAGAAACACAGGAAAATAAAATTATGAGAGATCACGCAGAAATGTATTAGAGTGTCCCAATTTTTATTAGCATAGTGAGTAAACATTTTAGACAGCAATTTGATGTGAAGCTGGGGATCCCTCTCACAAGGTTCCTATTGTCTTTTTTTCAATGATTTTAAATCAGAAAAACAAGTGGGATTTTCAACACATGAACTGGAAAAAGAAGAGACCATTACAAGCCAAATAGTTATCTATCAGGCACTTTTGCCTTTAAGCGTCCAATTTTTAAGAAAAGTTAAGTGAAAAACCTCCTTCTGCAAGTGAATGCAGGAATATTCAATAGTTGGCAGCACAGGATGTACCTAACATCCTCTGCCCTTGCTGTCACCAGTAGAAGACTTGTTTATTTTTAATACAGTATTAATTTAAAACCTGACTCACTGGGTTATCCTCCTGAGATAAACAGCTCATTTTTCTGGAGGGTCCCAGTGGGGCAAGCAATCAGACAGGCCAAGTTTGCAATCCCAGCCTCCAACTTTGTCACACAGATGATTGTGTGCGGAAACTATAAATGAGAAGTTGCTTTAGGAAAGTAGCTACAAACATCCTGCTCAATCAAAAAAAAGGAGGGAGAAGGGGGAGAAGTTTCTTGGACTGAATCCATGCATCCAGTCACTCCCCTTGCATGGAGATTTGCAAGGTGTGGTTTCCTTCCCAGGGTGCTTGTGGAAAGGGTCTGTCATGCCCAAGACTGGAGGTGTAACCTGGAGGCTGCAGAATGCATGCTTCAAAGGATCAGTTACAAATCTGTGGAGGCCACAGACATGGTTGCTTCTGTTGCAGCAGACTGCCAAGGGTCTTTTACCCTCCCCAGCACCCTCAACAAGTTCCCTAGAGACCAGCTTTTCTGCTTCTTCTCTTCTAAGGATACCTCACAGTCATCCCCATTCCCACATTCTGGCCATTTCTTTCTTCCACCAGTTCCCCTCATGCCTGTGGATCAGCAGCCTCCACTTTTGCCTCTTCCTTTCCTCTCTTCCCCTCTCACAACAGCCCCAGCCCTGCTACCTTCATGTCAGGGGCTCTGTAGTGCCCTGGTCTTTCCAGGTCAGTGGGCTACCTCTTCTCCTCTCCAGAGCCAAGAGCTGCAGGCCTCAGAGAATAGCACAGTAGCATGGTTAGACACAGACACTAAAAAGAACAAACCCATCAAGGGACTTTTCTCTCAACAAACCCAAATGGAATATTTTGGGACTGTTGAAAAAGTGCTTCAGACAAAGACATCTAGAAGAGCTTACTAGAAGAAAGTGCTTCCTCCTTTCAAAACCATGTGTTCTTCTCCATGAAAAGTTTCAAAATGTCAATGTTTTCATAGTTTTTGGGAGAGGAAAGTAATCAGAGTACTGGTGGGTAACTTTTGAGCAGGTAAAGCTAATATCCTGGTATGGGTCATTCATCTCCTGCTCCTCACAACTAGATGTGCATTGAAATGTGACATTATGTCACCTTGAAATGGGACAGTTTGTAACACCTCTTGCTTGCTCTCCCCTTACTTCCTAGTCTGAGCTGAGTGATGGCATTGCAGTCCTTGTGGGGAGCAATGACAGGATGCAAGGGATAGTCACACAGCTGGAGGAGACCTGCAAGACAGTTGAGGTAGGTACCACCTCTTTAAATGCAGTTATTTCAATAAGTCACATCTTTTAAAATGCTGGTAACAATCATTCTTTAACAGACCTCACTTTACACAAATACATTCCCACAGCCTTTTACTAAACCATTACCTAAGACTTTGTACATTATCAGCTGTACCGCCTCAACCAAAGGATGCATCCTGCTGGGCACCCTGCCTCTGACATTGGCCATGTGATCAAGGACAAAGAATAAGAATAATCCGTATCAGCACATCTTGCTCAGCATTCTTAGTGGCATACGGTATCACTGAAGTTAAAAGCAGATCCAACAAAATTCCATCAACTCCCAGCTCATTTAACATCTAAGATCAGGTTCTAGAGTTGTAAAAGTCTAAAGCCTGTCTGGTCCTGTGAGCAGAGCCTTAGTCTAAGCCACAAGATAACCTGTGTAGCATGGCACCCAAGTATGTCAGTGAGCTCTGTATTTGGTTGATCTGCCTTCTGCACAGAAGTACTTTTTAATCCACTTACGTTATCATTTAAGGAGTCTTGTTTTGTTGCTTGTGGGAAAGAAGACTTTTGTTCTTACTGGATTTTCTGGTAAAAGTCTTACTCTGACAGAGCCGGAATTAGTTTTGTTTCATTTAGTAGCAGAACTGGCTTTCATTTTCTCCAAGAGGTTTGTACCAGCAAAGCAAATACGAATATCAGCTCTGACCAATTTGAGCATCACAGAACAACAGGCTGATAGGAGCTCATATGGATTGATTTTGTGATAAGAGTATGATGAAGCATCTAGTGAAGGAGTTGCATCCCTCTCAGCCCAATTAGAATTATATTGACCCTTTAGAGCTGGACCAGAAAAGGGAAATAGCAGGGAAAAATAAGTTAATCCAAGATGTATAGATTCTAATTGGCAAGAAGAATTATTCCACAATCTATATACACAATTGGCCAAGGCTCCTATTTTCTTAGGGCAAGTAAGAACAGAAAATGTCCAAGTTTGCTTCAAGGAACATAAAATCATTAGCCCAAGTAAATGAGAGTGGATAACAGCAGCATCCAGAACTTTGTAGTCAGGAAGGATGAAATCACAAGGATGGAAATGGCTGCTATCAGGACTTTGCAGACAGAAACGAGCTTTTCGAGCAGGTTAGCTGCAAAAATTTGAATGTTATAAAGGCAAAACATACTCATTTAAGTTGAACTAGCTGAACCAGAAACAAAACTTCAGATATCTAGTCTGAAGTATGGAGAAAACTCTATGCTAAAAATACCTTAACAAATACATGAGTTTCTGAAACTAGCTTCCTCAGAGTCATCCACTCAGTTTAGAGTCTAACCTTGAAACTCAAAGCCTAAGGAAAGTACAGGCATCTTACCTTCAGATGTTTTAACAGGCTTTTCACCTATAAAGTCAAAGATTGCAGAAAATAGATCTTAGAGCTTACTTTGGCACTTCCTTGTTAAATTTCAAGCAAATCACATTTCCTACCACACAAAAGCTTTGTCTGAATTGGCATCAGTTTGTCCTTAAAGATGAAAAGCTACAGCTGGAGCTAAGAAGTGTGCACACATGGAAATAATGCTTGTAATCCACAATTGTCTCTTCTCTCTGCTTAACACTTTGCAGAGAACAGTAAATATCTGCTTTAGCAGAAAATTGATGACCACTTTCCTTTTAGCTGGAGTAGGTTCAGTAACAGTAGTCTACAGTTCCATATTTAGTTATTTGCTTCTATCCAACACTAAAAAACACATATTACACTGAGAATAAAAAAGGAATATAAAATGCTGGATAGTGGAAAACAATTATAAATAATGAAGTATTTTAGCCCTGCAAATGAGTCAAATAATGAAAAATTACTGTGTTTCAGTCAGATGCTAACAACGTAGGCCAGTCAATACTGATAACTTCAGAACAAGCAGTGCAACTCATGCTCAGTGGCATAGACTCTTATTTTTGCTGTAGCCATGCTTTAAGAAACAAAAAGGCTGAGTACATCTCAGAATGGGAAGTCGCGTATTTGTTAACCTTTTTCATTACACAGAATCCGATTAGGATACTTCCATGAGGCAGAGACTTCATATGGGAATATTTTGTGCAGAAAAGAGAGTATTTCAGAAATATTTCAGCATTTGCAGTTAGGAACCTGTTTTACACTCTTACTCTTGAGGTTCACAGCTCTGTAATATCTACTGGCAGTTAATAATGCATATTACAGCTAAGAGTTAATGAAGGATCTCTCAGGACACCCTGCTATCACTTTCTTGTTCTCCTCCTACCTCTTGTCCTATGCCAAATGGCAAAGATAGCACATACCTGTCTTGAAATTAAGGTTGTTTTACAAGGAGTCTGAATGGCATTTCAGAGGAGGTCACTGTAAACTAAAGAGGAATCTGGAGCAAGCAAAAGTGCAGATAACACTGGGAGAAAGCTAGGAGAGGCATGAAAGAAGAGAGGAAGATTATTTGAGGTCTAAAGAACAGAATGACACCCAGGAACTGTGACTCACTTGGTTTGAAAACTTCCTTATCCCCACCCCTTAATTCACTAATCAGGAATCTGTGGGAACTGGCAAGGACCTCCAGAAGGTCAGGACAAGCCTGCCCCCCTGCAGGGAGTTTTAAATTACAAGTGCCTGTTTAGCCTTGTCTTCCTCATTAGAAAGCAGAGGTGGATACTTGAGTCAATGCAACAAGATCTGTATTCGCTTCCCACCTCTCAATGCAGACTATGATTTTGGCCACACGTCCAGCTTCAAGGGGCTTTCCTCTCTGAATGATACAGAGCAGACTGTCGTCACTTGTAGGAAAGAGCTCTGTCTGAAAGTCAAGAGAAAAAGTGGGATTCTCTCTGGCCAAGTGCTATGAATAATCAGTCTTATCACTTCCAAAAGTACTGTTGGACTGTTAACAATTCTTGTGCTGCCAGGATCTCAGCATTATGCCTCAAGGGAAGAAGATGAGGGTTTGATTCAACCTCAGTTCCTAGGAAAGATTTTTATATAATCACTACCAACCAGAACCAGATATAACCACAATAAGGTTATGCCACAGGGCACACAGATGACTCAAGTACTTCTGTTCGGTAGACCTCAGGCACTGTGGATAGCCTGTTTCCTATTTCTTCCCCATAAATCCTCCCTTGCAAATGCAGTGTGTTCTTGTTAGAGAGCACTCAATGAAGGAGTCATCAAACCCATCCTCCTTACTCAGTGAAATATGCTATGTTGTCTGATTGGAAGGACAATAAAAGTGCCTCAAAAGATGATGTGAAAATCAGTGCCTGAAGGTAAGGTTGGAACCTGAAACCTCCTTCTTGTCTTTGTGCTTCTGTCACATGCTGTTTCCTTTGTGGTACAGCTACCTCATTCAGTGCACAGTAAATGGAATATAATGGACACCTATTGTCAAAATAGAGTCTGAGTGGGTGTATGTGAAAATCAAGCCCAGCCAGGATAGTTCTAGGTTTTCTGGTAGAAAACTAAAATCCTCCAGAGTTGGTATGAGACAATCGCTTCTCTAAAAAAACATTCTGTCCATGCAAATGAATCCAGCTGCTAATAAAGTGGAGGTTTTTACTTTTTCTGCAGACTTTGATGTGTCACTGCAGGTATCATAAATACCTTTTACAGATTTTTAGCAGACTGACAAGTTATACAATAAGCTCTTTGGGGGCTTTCTGTGTCTCGAAACTCAGAGTTTGAGAATGGTTTTAAAACTTTTGTTCCAATAGCTGGGGCTTTGAAAATTATAAAAGTCTCTGGGGTCATTCAGAATCCTTTGCACTGCTCAGAAAGATGAACCTCTTTGATGAAAATGCTTCCAAGGAACTGTAAAAATAGAAACTCTTTTAAGAACATAACATGTTTAACATAAACCAAATGATTTGCAGGAATGCTGCAGACGACAGAAAGAGCAGCTGTGTGAAAAATTTGATTATCTCTATTCTGTACTGGAAGAAAGGAAAAATGAGATGACACAAATAATCACTAGAACCCAAGAGGAGAAACTGGAACATGTCCGCTCCCTGATGAAGAAGTATGCGGATCATTTGGAAGCTGTGTCAAAGCTGGTTGAATCAGGAATCCAATTCATGGAAGAACCAGAAATGGCTGTGTTTTTGCAGGTATAAAGTCAATAAGTGCAGATAGAAGAAGAATGATGGGTTTATTGAAATACTATTTAAGCATTTCTCGATTTTAGGCACATTCAGAGTTTGAGTGAACTTTTACACAAACTCATTTTTTAAACACTTGCATCAGCACAGGCAAATGACTAGTCTTTTTGTGAATAGCGTCCAAACCAAGAACATGAGTATTTGATATTTGCACAAAATATACTATTCTGGGTATGAATTTCTTATCCCCAAAAAAAGAAACAGGATTTTTAACATTTTCCAACATATCTGTATTGTCTCACTGTTAAAATATGTGTGTAGTTGAACTTCTGTGAGTTACAGGTTTTGTTTGCATATTGACAGAGTGGTCAGCTTTCCAAGAATTAAATATTTATGTTCTGAGTCACATTTTTATGACTTTACTTTTTTTTTTTTTTCCTACATTTTCTCTACATTAAAGGCAATATTCTTTCCAGACAAAGAGGCTCCGGAAGTATGCCCTTATTAATGGCCAAAGATAGTTACTGTGACTAAAGATGTAGCACAACAATTGCTTTTCACCATAAACACACAAAAAAGAAGAGCAAAAATATCTCCATTTCATTTTTGTAGAAATTGCACATATTTCCCATCATGTTTGTATTTTACTTAAAAAGTCTTCAATGAACTAAAAGGTTTACTCAGCTCTACACTAATTACCATGTAAATCTGATCTCATTCATAGATCAGTCATGGTTGTCATTTATGAGATCCATATTAGCGTGTTTAGAAGGAGCTACTGTAAGAATAATATCTCAATGCATAAAATCTCTGAAAAAAAATGAACCATTTAAGAAGTCAGTTATTTCCTTTTTGTTTTCACAGAATGCCAAAACATTGCTACAAAAGTAAGTACCTAAATTTGACTCTTGATCATTATAATGAATCACAAATTGCAAATTTATATGCAAATCTAAATGCCAATAACTAATTTCTGTGGTTTAGAATTACTGAAGCATCTAAAGGATTTCAAATGGAAAAAATAGAGGATGGATATGAAAATATGAACCAATTCACAGTGAACCTCAGTAGAGAAGAAAAGATAATACGAGAAATTGATTTTGACAGAGGTATGTCATTTATTTCACCTAAATTGCTTTCTTAAATTGGAGCTCTGTGTGATTTACATTATGTTACTGAGTAACAAAACTTGAATCAGGCATTTTTATCCATCCCAAAGTGTAACTAGACCATTTTGTGTCAATTATAATCAATAGCAAAAATCCATCACAGTTAAAAAAATCACATAACATGTTGACACCATGAATCGTACCTTTTATGTATCCTCAATGCTTTCCTAAGCCTGAGATTTTTACTGATTCCTCATGTGAAGGGACCACAAAATTAAACTTTTATCTCATTCTCTAAAGTATTTTTTTTCCTAAAAGATGCCATTATTGTATGGCCTGTCTGCTCTAGAAAGGCATTAAAGTAGAATGTTTATTACTAAAGGAAGTACTTATGAAAGATATTTTGGTTTACTCTTTTTTTGATAATAATTGAGATATATAACAGAAATGTAAAAGTCAAGATCAGAAGAGTTATAGATGGAAGCAAAAATTGTCATAATCTTTCATGCATTTAATATCGTGTGTCATGTCGTTTGTCATGACATCATGACTAAGCATGCTTAATATATATATATATAAAATAAGCATAAAGTTGTAATTTTATGTTTACCAAAGTAGCCTGAAATCTAGGCTCACCTATGCTTATCTTATAGGGTAACACATAAGAAGTTAATGGTGACAAATGTTTCAAATAAGCAGATCTCTCCTATTAAAAGTCAGCCGTAACAGTCAATTTGTTATCTCTGATTTTTCTTGCTAGCACTGGATTCTGCTGGTACATTTACCTTTACCTCTACCAGTCAATTAAGCCTTATTCAGATGCCACCCATTGCTTGCTCCTCTGCCAAGACTTATACTAACTTAAGAGTGCATGGCTGCTCCCTGCAAGGGACCCTGCATACCTGCTCCCTGCAAGGGACCCTGCACGCCTGCTATGCAGGTCTTTGTATGTGGGTTGGAATCTGTTGACTAGCTATACTTGGCACTGGGATCCATGTAGCAGGACAGCAGCTGCGCACCACTCAGCAGCAGAGGAGCAGGTGTCATCTCGCAGGGCCATGAACCTCCAGGGATTTGTCCTAGAAGGGACAACCCCTAGTCACAGCCTCATGCCCAGTTCATCCCTGTGATCAGCCACAGCTGCCACATCCCTGCCATGCATGGGCATCTGCCAAGATCATGACCTTATGCTCTGGACAGACACACACCCCCACCATGTGATAAGGAATGTGACACCCACCTCCTTGGAGACAAGCCATTAGCAAGGGCTGTGGCAATCAGGAGTTTGGTCCTGTATCTGAAACTGCTGCTGCAGCCAGGGAATGTGTAACCTGAGATTCAGCACTGTGCTTACAGAAATGTATTTGCTTGCAGAAACATTTCTTCATTATGAGGGCGTTACTCTGTTCACAGTTCTACGTTCCTTTTAAATATTCAGGCAGAACTATAACCTGTGCAAAATGTGCAATTAATTTGGAGCTTGCATTAGTGCGTCCACCTAAGTTAATTTCTCTGAAGTGCTAGGATGGCTCTGAACAACATCAAGTGTTTGCAAGAATGAGTAATGTGATTATGCAAAAGAAAGTGCACTGTTAGAGGACTCCCTCTGAAAACTAGCCAAGGCATGAATGCTGACAACAGGATGTGTCAGATGATGCCAAAATGATGGTTTGACCAAGTTTGACAGTCTGATTTTAGGAAGGTTGGTATCCCAAACTTCCAGACAGGTATTGCAAAGCACTGATGTGGTAAAGATTCATTTTGATGGCTTCAATGGTGTTTAAAACAGAAATGGACTTACAATTTCAAGATGGGTTCTTTTCCTGGCATATTGTGCCAGACCAGGTATCCTCTCCCCAGAAGGTGCAGGGCTGTGCTGCACCATCCGTCATGAGGATAACTGCATTGACTGGACATTTTGTCCTCCTTCCCGTGGAAAGGGTCAGCTCTAGATTTTAACAAGTGTTTGTGTGTGTGTGCATGTGTGTGTGTGTGTGTGCAGTGTCCTCCCTGTTGTGAAGTGCCTGATGGCAGATACATGGCAGTGCCCAGTCTAGGCTGGTGGGACTAGACTTCTCACCAATGTTCTCTCCCCAGCCCTCATCCCTTGCCAGGCAGAAGGTTATCAGTACATCTGGCATGCAATTGTAAATGGCTTTTTAATTACATGAAGATAGTAGCCATCTTTATGTGTTGTTCATCCCTGTCCTTTTACATGTGTCTTAACAGAGGAGGAGGAAGAAGAGGAAGAGGAGGAGACGGTGGATGGTGAAGAGTTGGATGAAGTACATACAGAGTCATCAGGAGGGGAGGAGGTGGAGGAAGAGATGGAGGAGGAAAGGGCTGAGACAGCACCACAGCCACCTCAGCAGGACCCTGAACCAGGAGAGCCCCCAGTCGACCCCCCTGCAGTGCCGCTGCCTGCCACCCCAGCTGGTCAGGTAAGTACCCTGCTGCCCCACTGCCCCACCAGCTATGCTGAGTGTGCCCTGGCAGAGCAAGAAAACACTTCCCTGTGCCTTGTAGGCACCATTTGTCAGGAGCACAGCTAAAGGGGTCAATGTGCTGGGGAGCAGAATTGTTTGTTGCCCTTGCACACATACACACAACTGTACCCTGTCTTCTCAACCTGTGTACTATATATCACTTGATAGGCAAAAAACTGTGCTGCTAAAGAAGTGAGATGTATATGGGATACCTAAGATATAAACAGAAGTAATTGAGTTTGGGAGTCAGATGCATTACCAATGAGTGTTCTGCTTGCTATGGTTTAACTCAGACTATTATAAATGAAATGGTTGTTAAAATATTTTTACTAAGAGAATTTGGTATTTTCTCTGGATTTAGTGAGTTTTTCTCCTCCAATTTTTACATAATACTTCCTGTTTTCTGTGAATAGCATTTGTGACCTCTTGCTTTTGTCATGTGAGTGATTTCATTTAGTAGGATATAGGAACATTATAGACCAAACAAGAGAGGAAATGGCCTCTTACAACCTAGCAGCAAACAGATTCAGGGTGTGAATAATTTAGGCCAGCACTTATTCTTAAGGAATGTAATTAGAATGAAACCATAATTGCAGCATATTCTAAAAGGCCTACATAAAAAAATATTATTTTATGTGCTATTTTAGCTGGTCTTACATACAATTAACTTAGCAAATTCTCCTCTTACGCAATTTACCCAGTGAAGCTGCCGAGCAGGTAAAGTCTGCTGTGAAGATATTTGAGTAGCCTGGTGTGAAAACAATAGAGCATGTAAAGAATCTGTTTGTAGCAAGCTCCCCACATAAAACAAAGGAAAATAAATACTATAGATTCATTCTTGCTGTGATTTCAAAACATACCTGAGTTAACACCAGTTGTGTGAAGATGCTCTTAAATCAGACTTTATTGATTTAACTAAAGTTTGCTCTTTGAGGATTTGCACTGACTTAACTAACTGATGTAGCCTAACTGATGTAGGGCTTTATACAAACAAGAACTAGACAAGCAATTGTGCCCACTAACATGAGGTCCCTCAATCTTAAAGCTAAAATGGGAATGGTACAGCATGCTGCTGTAGCAACTGTAAAATGTCATTAGGAGATGGTCAGATGTGGAGTCAGACATGGCGTGTGCGTGTTGCAGTGTGCAGGATACCTGTATTTCAGCTTTTGCCTTCTGATGCAAGAAAGGCAAAGCAAAAATGCTGTGGTGATAGCACGAACCATGTGGGTAAGCCCTGAGAGCTTGGTGCAGGTAGAGAAGTGCAGTTTATCTGGCTGCTTCTCTACCTGGCAGAGAAACTGTGCTTGGCTTACAGCCCTGGTAGCAAGATTGGTGGGCAAATATTTCTCTCAGGTGTCTTTGCATCACTCTTATTCCGACCACTCATATCAACAGGCTTGTTGGGAAATGTGTTGTTTTTAACCCAAAACCTGACAAACCATTTGAAGGTACCTACATTTGTCCACAGCTGGTACTGGTTCATGAGGCTCTTATGCAGAATTTCTTTTATTTTTAGGATTGTATTGGGTGTTTATCTGAATTATAAAGGAACCACTTACTCCTTTCTCAGGCAGCACCCCCTTCCCAGCTAATTCTACCCTCCAATTCTATTGTTTGAGTAACTTTTTTTCTTTCCTTTATCTGTGTTATTCATATGATAGTTGCTTTTGCTTTGAATTTTGTTTATAATTCTTTCAGATCATATATAAAAACATGGCATGCAGAGCAATGTGGCAATGGCAGGAAGGTAATATGGTGCACTATGCTTGTTCTTCTCTTTATCTGTCCTGATTAAGGATGAGGTTGTGACACCAAGTGATTCTCAACAGACCCCAGAGTCTGACACTCAAGTGCCGGCCACAGCAGAAGCCACCGATCCTTTGTTTTACCCTAGCTGGTATAAAGCTCAGTCACGGCAACCAAGCAGTCCGAGCTCAAACCCAGTGAGTGGGCTGGGGACAGTAGGGCCTCCTGTTTCTCTGGAAACAAGTGCAAAGAAGGCAGAAGCCCCAGCTACAGCAGCGATTGAGGAGAGTGCACCGGGGAGTGGTAAGGAAAGTAATGCCACTGCAGCGACATCCAAGGTCAGTGCTACTGAAGTCACCTCAGAGGGCTGTGACGCGCAGCAAGGCGGGAACAGCATCTGCTAAAGAAAATGTGACTTAATTTTCCTCTGCATGCTAAAGAATTATAATTTCAGAAATACAAAAACCAGCACAAATTGTCGTTTCAGCAAATCCCCTGGATTTACAGACAGTTTCAGTCTGGGACAGGCTGACTTTTCAGCTTCAGAGTAGCATGCCAATGGCTGCTTATGCTTAACTGTCAGTGTACCTTGCTTGTGCAAGCTGTTATCCTAGTTGCTCATGCACACCCTCAGGAGCTGTTGGAGAGGCTGGCAATGTCTCTGTGCATCAGATGCATGCATTAGCAGCAGACAAATCTTGTGCAAGAGATTACTCCCTTCACCTGTGAAAGCCTGTGTATGTCACGTGCTATCCTGCTACCGCTGGTTGAGCAGCTATGGCTTGGCTTTGCCTTGTGCGGCTCTGGCTGCACCTGGGGTGTATGGCTTTCCCACATGAACATGAAGCTACGCAAATACCCAGAGCCTTCTTATGTGCTTGATTTCCTCTCAGTAAGCAGTGTGATTTCCTAGGTTCAGATCTGTTGCAGAGGGTTTCCTCCAAGAATCCTTGGGACTTGATTAAAGGAGAGCAGAAAGATAGTATATTCCAGTTCTGTGTTAAACTTCCAGCAGCATGATGGGATAACAGACACCAATGTGTTAAGTACAGAAGGATATTCTTCTTAAAAGTATAACGTTAGAGTTGGTATAACTTGAATTTGAGTGTTCCTTGTTTTGTATATATGTACAGACACCACATGGGTCGAAGAGCCAAAGAACAGAACTGAGGGAACTGTGTGTGAAGGATTTGCACAATACACCAGCTCCAGCTCTAGTGCCTGGCTACCAGCCCATGAGCAGCACTCTAAATCAAACCATCCTGATTTACAGGCTTAAGCTGTATGTTATAACAAAGCAGTTACCTGTACATGTGTGATGAGATTATGTGTGTGTGTATGAAAACACGCAAGTGGGTAGTAGGCATTTAATGCTGTTTCTTTTAAAGTTGGAGTTGACCATTTAGCATGTATAAAAAGTCTTACCATGATAAACCATCCTGTGGCGAGCAAAAAGTTAGCAGGATTTCCCACAGATGTGTTAAAAGGGCACTTATTTTTCAGCAGTGACACCTGAATTTGCTGATGGAATGATTCTCACCAGCTCGAAACTTAACAAAAGCAACATTTGACCCCCAAATTTCAGTAATTATTTTTCAACTCATGGTTTGATTTGAGAATATTTGAGTGGAATAAAAAAGTAAAATTAAATTATCAAGCCTGCTATGACCTTGTCTTGAGTATATTCCAAGTAAGCTGTCAAAAGCAGGTAAATTCACAGTGGAATTTATTGCTGCTGTTCCTTCCTATCAGTTCTACGAACAGCCAAGCGTCACCATAGGCAGGAAAAATCTGTACAGGGTTAGTTTCCTGTGAGCTTGCCTAACTGTGGGTCCTAATTTACCAACAGCAAGTAAAGGAGCAAAACTGATGTTTGATGTGAATAATTGTCTGAAAAAAAGTGACAGTCTGGTACCCAGCTCTCTTCATTGTCAGGTATCAGGAATAAAAACAGGGAAAAAAGATGTCAGTTCCCATTGGCATGTGAGCTGTGGGGTGCTGGTTTTCAATATTTTCCCAGGTCATGAATGACACTGACATTCTGGGAGGAGGAGGAGGAGGATGTTGAAAAGCATAGCGCGTGGTTCTGGGGTTGCAGGGAAGAAGGAGCAAGAGATAGATGTGAGGATGGGATTGTCCCTGGACTGAAGCAGAGGAAAGGATAGGAAAACTCAGGAAACAGAAAGGTGAAGAGTGTGCTGAAGAACAGAAAAAGCAGACTAACCAAGCTAGGAAGGGTGGTGCCAGGAGAAGAAGCCACAGTCAGATCTACAGATCTGAGCTGAAAATTCTCTCTGTCACAAGCAAAATGGCTGCTGCCCTGTGGCAGTGATAATTTCTAAGTATGTGAACCTCAACTTCATTTTTTTTCCTGCATGAAACGCCATATTTGTGTGGGTTTTTTTAAACCCTGGCTGATCATCCCTGGTTCTTCACACCACTGTTTTTATTCCCTTCCTTTAATTAAAGGATGCCATGGAAAAGTGCTGTGTAAACAGAGCTTTTTCACTAAATGCAGTGATAATGACTAGTTTGTGTTATGACAACACTGGTGAAGCACTTTTCTTATTTTCTCACAGGAGTTAGCATTCTGCATATCACTTTTGGCATTTCTTATCGTACTACATCATCTTTGGAATCTGATTCAATACATGATTTGTACTTTCATGGGTAGGAAATATTTCCTTTTACCATTAACTAACAGTTCAAATAGCATCTGTGGTGTTGTTCCTACACTGTTTTAAGGGACTTTTTCCCTTTATTCCCATCCAAAAACATCATGCTAGCTCACAGGACAAGCTGCCTAAAACATTTCTTCCTCCTGCCTTGGAAATGCCACCCTTCATCTTACTCCTGCATGGTTAAATATTGCATCCCTAGTTCGAAGTGGAAAGAGACATTTACTTCCTCAGATGTATGGGCTTATATTTCAGTTGCTGTTCAGATGACCAGCAGGATAGAGAGCCCTTGGGTTGACAGGAGATGTGAAAAGCCTCAAGCTTGTTCAGCCCAGCAAATTGGGAAGGAAGGTCTGGAAAGTTGTCATCAGAGGGGTAAACATCAGGAAGCAAAATCCACTGAATAATCCTGTGGCTGTGATTCCCATCATGAGCAAATCACTGGTGTTCCCATGGGTGAATGGCTCAAGCCCTGCTCCACGAGGTCCCCATGGAGAGAGTAGAGAGACTCTTCTCACAGCCCAGCCTAAACATCACACCCCACATGTTGGAGACTCTCCAGGTCCTTTTCCCACCAATGGCATTCAAAGGTATCTCTCTCACATTCACAATGAGCATGTAATACCAAACATGCCTCTCAAATGCACCCACATGCAGCTGGGAGGGAATACAGTCGTTCAGACACCCAAGGCTGTGTGTGTGTTTTTAACTATCTGTGCTTAAAAAATAGGGTGTTTGTAGGCAAAAGTTTTTTTTTTTTTTTCCATTGGTCACACTACGTAATTGCTGAAATACCTGTATGACTAAGGACTGAGAATTTCACTACCCAGTGAAGTTATCCCACATGTAAATACTGTAAAATAAACCTTAACTCCTTTTTGGTAGATTTGTCCAAGATTTAGTTCTCCCAGCTCCAAATTCATACCCCTTGTAGGTAAGACATGTGTATATTCAATTTCCAAAGTGATATGTCTGATCTGCAGAGAATTCTGTGTTACTACTGGGGCATTTAATCTTGTCTACTGAAGACTAAAGACGTCTGACACAAATAAACTGTAGTTACCTTTGGGTATGTGCCTTAACAACCGAAGAATTGCATTTTGGTCTATTCTTCAGCATTAAAATGCTGGGGTTTCCCTACTTGCTTCTGTACTGCACTCTAAACGTTGTACATGATAGAGTGTATCTATGAAAAAATGATGAATTATTATTCAGCTTTTATGTGCAAAAATTCCAGCACTATGACTGAAGTATATCTCTCCATAATAAAAGGGGGAGAGGGAAGAAGCTATGACCTATGTTTTGGATGCAGAAGTTATGCAAAGTGATGCACTGTCTGGTGGCAATTTGAATTTGAAAAGCGTCAGACACTGTGAATCTCAAATTTATGGAGCATAGTTTATTTTCATTAATTTGTGTTTGGTTTTGAAATTTCATTGTATTATTACAAGAGGACATAAAGCCTGTTTGTAGTCCTGGGAAATCAGGCATGCAAACAGCATTATGCTCTTTAGTTAACCTCTCTTTCTTTTTCAATTCAAAATACCTTTTGAAATTAAAACCAGACAAATGCAGAAAGCTTTCATTTCCACCATTTGAGACCTCTTCCTGTGCAGTCTCTGGTGACAGCTTTATGATTTATTTAATCATGAAATAGAAAGGAGGTGAGGGAGAAAGGCATTTTGGACTCTATTTGCATAAAAATTATTTTCTTCTCCAACTGTAGTGAGGTGGCTGTTTAGACAGTTTATGCGTCTTTATCTTTCGTGTGAAATATCAGGTCTCTGCCCTTTTCTCTTTTTCTGTGATAAGCCCCTGAAAACCACATAATAGAATTACTTGAAATAACTGTAATAATAATTTATAATAATAATGCAAATCTGCATGATTCTTATCATAAAAGCAGCATATATGTTATTTTCAGGCTATTTTAGTAGAATACACTGATAGGGATTTCCTTGCTTTTAACAGCAAAAAGAAGTTAATTCCACCTATTAATTCCCAAAATTTACTTTATTTAAGGGCTGCTGCACTCTTAAGAAATTATATTGATGCATAAATTTCTTCCAGAGTGCAGGAGGGTGTATCAGGAGGGATATGGCAACAGGGGTGCAGCCCACATGTGTACAGATTGCTTAGTCTAAGAAGGGATGAAAGGAGGTGATTTAGCATGAGCAAAATAGGTAACTCACACTGGAGAGCCACATCCCACTTGAGGGAGCACCTAAGACAGAAGTATAATCATCACAGGCTGCCTCTGTGTCTGATGGAGGATGAGAGGCATCTCCAGTAAGAGACATTTCACCAATTGCTGTTGGTTCACACTTGGCACCTCTTCACATCTACCTGCTGAGCATAAGGTGACGCTGCTCAGCCTCTCAAGTTGGGGAGGTCTTTTGAAGTGAATCTGACCCGCTGCAGATGACAGCCAGGAGCTAGTGATTAAAACACTGGGAGTGGGAATAACATCAGTGAACTGCCTTGCAGTCATAGGGAGCAATGTATTAGTGAAGGATGACACAGATGTTAACGAGTAGCCCTTTCCAGTGCATGGGAGAAAAAGATCCTGAAGTCCAAACCAAAAACTTAAGAGAGCTTGGAGGCAATCTGTGTGAGGGGTTACAGAAGGTGAAGCAAGCCTTCATCAAGTCTTAAGTTGTCTTCTTGTGTTTGGTCTCAGAAGAGAGCTTAAGAAACAATACGTATTTTATGCATTAGACTTCAGAAAGTCATTCACCCGTTTGGCATTTCAGGACTCAGGCGTGCATTTTTGTGCTTTGTACAATGAAGATTACTGAAGGATGCTACCAGTGGAATACAGTTGTGGAGCTTTAGGTTCATGAAGAATGATGTGTGTGTTTTGTAAATGCTTATAGCATCTAACTGTTGGATCAGCACACCCAAAGCAGCATATGGCTCTTCACACTCCTGGAAATCTGACTTTTAAGTATGCATTGAGTCATTTTTTAGTAGTAAGATTAGTTTGTAGGAGTGTTTGACATCTGTCACTTCTAACAGTGCAAATATCCAATACTCCAAGCTAACAAGCCAGGTATGTAAGTCCCTCTTTCTGCCCAGCTTTAAGCAACCAAATATGAAAAGCCAGTCCTGAGCTCTGCCTTCCTATTCCCTTCTGCAGACCTCTGGCAGGTAGAGCAAGCCATGCACATTCAGACAGTAAAAAACATTTTCCAGGAATGTGTAGTCTTTTAAAGTGTCTTCACACGCAGAACCACTCTATCCCTTGGTTTGTAGTAGGGGAATCCCAAAACACAGCAGTGACAGGTATTTGTCACTGGAAAGAGACAGTTCCCAAATTACCTTATATCTGCTGAAATTATTTCATTCTGGTTAAAATGCAGAGGGAGATGGATGCGTAAGGAAAAGTTTGTTCAGTTTTTTCCCTAATCAGATTTTTCTAGGCAACATCTCTTGTGCAATGACACCATATAAATGTGGGAGAGTTTATGAAAGTCTTGTATTTGCCTTGGTGTCTGGTTATTCAGTTTATTTCACCTAAGATGAAGTACTGGACCTCATATTCTGTTGCTCAGCTGTCTGTGGCTCCAAAGGACTCAGGCACATACACTTAGTCTGAGAGGAAATGCAAGTTAATCATCCACAAACAGTATTCTGATCTAATTTCCCATCGCTACCAGTAAGTTCAGTGCTTTAATTCCATAAGGATATAAAATATAATCAGGACTGAGCTCTTTGGGAGGAGAAATACTAATAGAGTGGCCTATGTTAATCTTGTTTCATTAGTTTTAAAATTTTCTATTACTTGCTTGCAACCTTATGCCATCTGCAAGAATTACCATAGGGACAATCCTATCTGTATTCATATATTGTAGTTCTCTTTGCCCTGCTGCTGAATACTTCCATTTCAGCTGGTGATCCTTCAAATATTTTTGCATGAGACAACTGTAACTCACATGTCAGAGAGGTCATTTCTTAGCAAAGTTTTAGCCCTTGGTTGTCATGTCAATTTGCAGACAACACAGATGAAATTAAATCATTCAAAACCAAAATAAGCCTGAGATAGATAATGCTGTGCTCGTTGCCCATGTGCCTCTGCTTTTCCACCACCTATAAAAGGTACGGTTCCACATTTTAGCATGGAGCTGCTCTGGAATGATTCCATGAATGTGGCAGTAGCATGCAAATGATGATTTCCTTTCTCTTCTCTGAATTGGAAATTTGGTTTTGCCAATCTGCTCAGATAAGAAAGCCCTTCAAGCCAACTGCTGCTAGAGAAGGGACTGCTTCCTCGAGAGAAGGCAGTCTTGCAAGGCTGGATCTGGCAGGAAGGATGCTAAGCAAGGGTCTCCCTTCCCTCTGGCCCGCTCAACACAGCATTCACACAGTTTGCCCCCAGAATAGGGTGAGAAGTTTGTTAGCATCAGCAGGAGGCACAGCCCACGCAGCTCTCTCAGGTAGTCAGCTACTCTTCCAAAACCTTTCTGCTCCCTGCCACAAGTGTATTTAATGCTCATGAAGAATCTAGGAGCATGAAGAGCAAAAGCCAACTTGATATTCACCATCTAGGCCTTGATATACTTGCACTGTATCTTTTTTTTAGGTACAAAACTGGATTTATTTCTGTACTGTTAAAAAATCTGCAAGGTTTGACTGAATGAAAAATGAGTCATCTATCCTTCTTGAAGTCAGGCCTTTTGCAGGAGTCCCATGAATGTGCTAGTGTAAAGGCCCATATTAAGCTCAGTTTGAAGCTGCTTCCTAAACTTTTCTTAAATTTCACTTGGAAAAAAAGTGTTCAGCCTGTAGCTGAAATGCAGCACAAACACCAAAGGCAAAAAACTCACTTAATGGACAGAATAGCCTTTGCTTCTCTGTAATTTGACTTAGTGAGCTGGGACTTGGTTATAGTGGCTGTGTCTGAGGCCACTCAGGCTGATGTTCAGTTGGTGGCAAATTCTGCCTCTAACTTTCCATTTGTGTCTTAACTTCATTCTTCAGGTGAGATTTTTTTTTTCCTCAGTTTAGTAAATACACGCAGAGAAAATGAGGAAAGTCTTGATTGTTCCTCCTTTAACACCTCTCTCTCCCTTGCTTCTGAGAATCATTTGGGTGATTCAGAGGCAGCAGTGATGAGTCGTGAGGGCAATGCATTAAGACCAGTTTTCAGACGGCAGTTTCTCATAATTAATATGAGCAGCAAATACTTCACTTGAAGTTTTACCTCCAATAGTCTGTGGTTTGTCTGGTGAGTCATAGATACCATCTGATTTATGTATATTTAATTTTTTCAGTCCATTACTAGCAAAAGGACCTCCACAATGACAGAGTGGGCAAAATTATCCTGTTCAAATTAATACAAAGCCAGGCTCACCTAGACATTGTCTTTCTCATTGTCTAGCTCATTTAAATACTGAATTCTACTTCCACTTGACCTCCTCCAAGCATCAGTTGTTCTGCTCATTGTTAAGGCATTCAGAAATGAAAGCAGAGTGTAAACAAAAATATTTCTTAATCAAGGATGAACTGTTGCTGGTTTACATCAGATTATGGCAGATACATGTCACAACAACACAAGCCACCTGTTTGTGAAATGTTTGGTTAGTTATCCTACAGCTTTGAGGCAGTTCAGGCTTTCAGTGTAGTCATACACTTGCCTATGAAAATCAGTGCTTGTAGTTCTGTAACCATTAGAAGTATATCAATATTTAAATACCAGCCTACCTGTCCGAAAATCCCACCAGCAGTAATGGATAAACTAGCCTGAGTCCTTGTGTTTATATATTGTATCATGCCACTTAGAGTCTTTCCTGACTTGTGAGCAGGCAAGGAGCCTGCAAGTACCCTGCAGGATTCAGTGCCCACCTACCTTGAAATGTACATAAAGGTTGTGGGCGGCATGTCCAGCCAAATTAAAATGTTAAAAAAGGTATATATCAAACAATTCTGATTCCATCTTAGATCCCTTTGTCAGGTGATGTATACTACTGACATCTTTACAATAATCTTCAGGTCATTAAGTAATAGACCAGTGACTAATTCAGAAAACTTGCTAGCTCAGGCTACTGGCCAACAGAAATAGATAGGTGCTGCAATGTGCAAACCACACTGCAGATGTCCAACGTAGATGTCACACCTTTGACTGAGCAGAGAATGAGAATCTCACAACCCTGAAGAATAAGTTATCAGAGTTTCTCATTGCTCTACCTAATTTAAGGAGCACCCTATAAAATCTGCCTCAGTCTATCTCAGCCATCGAAGGTGATGATTGAAATACAGACCCAGTCTGAGCACTCCTGGCTCAGCACTTCTGCACACAAAAGTGGCTTCTTTTTCATGATGAAACACATGCTGTATGACTTGCTCTATTACAAAACGCCTTACTGAGGAAAGGTAGCTGTCTTTTCCCCCATCAGTGCGGGTGAGAATTTACAATGTCTGGCATCAGATTTTTTTTTTAATTAATTCGTTTTTATATTTATGTACAATTTCATAATTTAGTTTCATAAAAATAAATAGATCCCTTTCAAAAATAAAATGGAAACAGTGCCTGCTCAGATGCAGGTCAGTTCCAAGCTCGTCTCTGGTGAGAGTTGCCTGTGATCTGTGCTCTACAATAATCAATAACTGTGACTGAATCTGAGGCTTTAAAAGCAGCATTTATTACAGTTTTCTTGGACTTCACTTGGGAATAGGGCAAGATGGGCAGGAGGAAGCTTGATTTAATATGTTGCTCATTGGTTTGACTGAGCGCTACGAAGCAAACCGGCACTGTTAATGCACAAGCAAAGATTACAGTGTGAGATGTGATACAACAGACATCTGTCTGTCTAGGAAGTCACAATGCTACTCACTGAGCAATGTATTGTTGGAATAGAGTAATTTCTTGGCTACCAGCTTCACTTGCTGTGCTTGCAGCAAGGAGAAAGTTCAGGCAACTGAAGACATGGAAAAACAAACACCCAAAGGAAAAGGGGCAACAGCAACATGAGATGAGGGGAAATGTTTTGTGCCGGCTTTAAAGAATAGCAACTGGTTTAGCTGAAGTTCCAGCTTCTCTTCCTGCATTTCCATTAGTGTGGTTTCGTCTCCCACGAGAAGGTGTGCTGTGTCCACAGCTCATGTGTACCTGCCCCCCTTCCCCACCACATACTTACAGCAGCCCATCAGACAGTCAGTCAGTCACAATGTGAGCGGTGCTCCAACCTGGAAGTGTGGTATGTGTCTACACAGCTCACAGCCATGCTGGCTCCTTTGTCTGATCCTGTGAATGGAGCTCTGGGTGAGTTACAGTCTGAACTGGCAGTCTGTTTCATTCACTGGATTTACAAAAACACCCTTTGTAGATGAAGAAAGGCTTTAAATTATAACAGTCCATGTTACTCAAAGGAAAGACTACCTGACAGAGGCATTACGTTAAACCATTATTAGGTTTGCTACTTCTCCTGAAAGCTAATAGCAAAGCTTCTCTGGCATTACTGCCACAGAGGAGCTCTTGGAAAGTGTTTACTTCACATTTAACTTACTGATCTGAAGTAATATCTACTTGTCTGATGAAGCAGCAGTAGGAAGAAGAAGAAGCCTTGCGTAGCTTTCTGGTACTGGTGCCCAGTGCATACCACTTACTCTTCCAGCCCCTCAAGATGACCCTTCCTTTGTTGGAAGGAAACAGAAATGACATGGTTGGTTGATGAGGATGTCCTCAAAAGCTTCACTCTGAGAAGGATGAGAAATGATGTGTGACTAGATCTGGGAAAGACTGTTCCAATCAGGCAGCCTTGATATTCACATGTTTGTAAGAGCCTTCTCTTGGGTTTCCTCCATTGTCCTGGACAGTAACAGGACAAGGTTTTCTGCAAATATATAGTTAATCACTCTCAACAAAAAGTAACGCCAATGAGGTGCAGCAATGGGTGAGATATTACACAAGTGTATTACTTCAAGCTTTTTTGTTTGAGTCATGAATAAGATATGTGAGATAAATAAAGGAATTCAATTTCGTTAGTCCAAAATAACAGAAGAAAGCTGCTCTCTCACACCATTCTGTAAAACTGTTTCCACCATTGGTTCAAGTGTTTGGACCTCCATATCCTATAGGAGATATGTGGATTCTGTGTCAAAAGAAGCTAGCAGGGCTGTTTTCCTCTGAAACATATTTGGCCTCTTTGAGGTCATTTTATAAGAGACATTGCATTAGATATTATGCACATAATGTTAATTGTAATCTAATGAAAATCTATTGAAGAAAGGCATTTCTTCCCAATGGACTTTTAAAATTCATTATTGACCCCTATTGCTTGACATATTTAGTACTGTGACTGAGGGAACTTGTCTGTGCATATTATTTTGCCTGCTAGTATATGCATTTCCATGGCAGGCAATTGTAGCCATTATTTTAGAGAGTATTCTGTTGGTTCCCCCTAATAAAAAAGAAAAGATCCCTACAAAATAAGCAGCCTCTTAGCTTGAAACAATATTGTTGTGATACATGTGACAGCTGCCAGGTGTTACACTGAAGGAGCTAGACTGCCTAAAAATGTGAAAACAAAATGCTTGAACTAAAGTTTAAACTATTCAAAAATAACCTGTTGTGCTTCTTTTGTTTCCGCTGCCTGGAAGTGTTGAGTGCCAGAAGTGTAGCCTACAGATTGTGTGATTGCTTTGCGACCAGCTAGCATTTGTTAATCATGCCTTTTCTTGTCAACACTGGGGGTTGTTTCTAAACAAGCCAGCTAAAATATGGGAATTAACTGTAATTTCTCACTCTTTTTCTGAGGCTACTGAAACCACAGAAGCAGCTTGTATTTTTACTGCTTCTCTCTCCAAGACCCACATTTTGCAATATATTCACACTCGCTTTCTGGCTGGATCAAGAGGAAGCAGTGAAGGCATTGAGTAGTTCACATGCCTCTAAGGGTGTAGATCCGTTTTTTTTCTCTGGCAGCAAAGGTGATTTAGGAGTTTCTTGCCAAATTTCCCTGCTTCTTATTCCTGTCCAGATGCCTCCACTCGCATGGCGTTTGTGCTTAGGCAGCTGTTTGTTGGGCTGTGTTGGAATCAAACGTCCAAATGGTCCAGGTTTAAAAATACCTTCCTTTACCTCAAAAAACAACACAAAATTGATGTCATTCCAGTGACATTCCCATTCTTAATGCAGCCTTGCAAGCAGCTGCAGCAATGTAAATGGACAATGAACCATGGAGGCAAAGTGAGAAGAGATGGATGAGGGGCCAAGAGGCAGGACCTGCTTTGGTTAGCATTGTTGCTCCAGAAAACGTTCATATAGTTTGTAACCAATAAATAACCATCCATCTGCGTAGTTGTAAGGAATAACCCCATAATCTGGGATATACTGACTTCTAATAATCCCTGTGCATTCTTTTCTCACTTTTTTTCACTGTAAATCTAGACCTTTCTCATCAATTTGGTGAAAATTTGACTCTACAAGATGGTTTGGAGAATTCAGCAATAGGTCAGGTGACACAAAGCATTCAACTTGTACAAATTCACTAGGTAAAACCATATTTGTTCAAAAAAAGTGAGATAATTTTTTCTTTGCCAGCAAAGGTGCAATCTGTGCTCCTGGTGACAGCATAAAACCAGCAAACATTTTTGGTTTCTGATTAATTACAAAAATTATCATTTAATTATGCTCAATCCAGACAAAATTTACTGCTGGGTGATATAGAGCTCTGGAGGAAAGATCAATTTCAGCCCCCATTTCCCTTATTTTCTCACATCTCCCTGCAGGCTGGTGTGATGTGATCTCTGAGAGGGACATTATAGCAATGGTTTCTCCAGATCTCACCTTATCAGAAGTCCACAAAAAATAATCAAAAATTTCCAGAGCAAAAAACAAATTAAAGAACACTAGGAAGACCCTTCATTTTTTCTCCCCACTTCCTAAATTTAAGAGTTACTGACTTGTGAAAGTGATAGTGCAATCAAAGCTTTCAATTCCTAACAAGTAGTTTTCTAATATCCTTAAATATTTGACTGAAATCTTTCTTGTGAAATCTTACTTAAAAGCCAGATCTAATCTAACCTGGACAGCAAGAGTGCCTCTAGAGTCAGTAGAAAGAAAAGGGCACCTCCAGAGGCAGAGGGCAACCCACCCTATAGACACTTCTAAGTACGAGACAAATCACCCTGTGGTTGTGCCTTCCTCTCGTCACTCCCATTAGAGGACATGAATACAGTTTGCTTGAGTGGCTATCTCATTTCTGGTTGACTCAAGTTTGGTAATATGGATCCCAGTCTTTGTACCTAAAGGCTATAGAGATGAATGAAGGTAAAGCAGAAAACGATGTATAGATTTCATTTGTTTCAAGTCTCTGGAAGGCTTAGACTGCCTATTTTTCCCCAGCATAAATGGGATAACTGCTAGGCCTTAATAAGTGAAAACATTATGACAAAGCCATCCTACTCACTCCTTTCCCCCCTCCATACCCTTTATAAGAACTGTGTACAGATTTAAGTAGTACTCTGCTTAAGGAAGCAAATGCTGAAAGACGCTGAATACCTGCAACTTGGATACAACTCATCAGGTTAAACTCTGAGATCCTTATACATGGAAATTTTAGTGTGCCAGATGCTGAGGAGTGCTGAATGGGTGCTCAGTGGGAGTTCTGGTTGCTCAGCACTTCCAAAAATTTGGCTTGTGAACTTCAGCCTGGACTTTGCTTACGGGAAAAGCAAACTCAACCATCAGTCATGCAGGGTGTGCTTCCCTCCCTGCCTCATGAGCTAGCCTGGTGAAAATTCCTGGTGCTTATTGAGAGCATAATCTGATGTCATTCTGCACCACAAGGGAAAATATAAATTAAAGTGTAAGTATTCAGAACTCTCTCAGCATTGGCCTAATGTGATTAATGTAATCTGAGGTAAACACTTCAGTTATTCCTTATTACTGTTAGGGACCCAAGTCAAGGGTTGGGACTTGTAATTCTAGGTAATGTGAAAAACAGCCCTACCCATGAGATAAAGCTCGAGTAGTAGCTTGACAACAGTTACCTAATAGCAATGGATAGACACAATGAAGTGTTGAATCTGAACCATCTGAAAGGCATGTGGCAAGGGCTGTGCCGTGCTCAGCAGAAAGCTTTTCTCTGGCAGCAAAGCAGGGCTGCAGTAATAGGAAAAGTGAGGTGATCTGAGATGAGATTGCAAGGACCTGCAGAGGGGCTGGATACCCTCATCCCATTGATGCTACTTCTCAATTGACAATTGTCCAATTGCCATTGTGCGCTGCTTCTGCTTTCTACCGTTCAGAATCATTTCCTAGTTCAAATAAGTTGTTTTCTGTAGATGTCTACAGCTTTGTGTCACACAATCTCAGCACAATGTATAACTCTGAGTTGTGTGGGCTGCGGTTGGAAGGGAGGAACTGATTTACTAATGTGGACAGAGTTGCTCCTGGCACCTTTTGATGGTCTCTTGCCTCGCATGAGTATAGTGTACCTTAGTCACTGTATGACTCAGATCACAAACGCTAAATTGTCACAGGTGTGAAAATGTAAGTCTAAAAGGTGTCTGGGCATGATGGCAAATAATTGCTCTTGGAAAGACACCTTGAAGTGTTGCAGACTGGCAGCATGTTGAGTCCAGAGAGGTGCAGGGTGTAAATGCTTCATCCAGCCAAACCCAGTGGGAATGTGTTGGAGCTCTGACATTGTTTTGCTGACAGAGGAAGATGTCATCACATCAGAATATGAAGGAGTTAACACATTATGAAATGCAGATTTGGCAGTGATGCAGACCAAGATTGTTTTGTTTGAAATGCAGTACCAGCAGAGTTGGTTAACAAGGTAATGCAGTCATCTAGTCAGTCTAAGTGATTACATTGTAATTTTTTTTGTTCTTACATGTTAGGTCCAAATTCTATGAAACAAGCTACTTACTTAAGTCTATACATAGGTCTTTGCTTCACAGTTAGTTCAATGCGTACTTCTGGATAGTAGCTGGTTGGAACAGCAAGTGGAAGTGCTAAAGGTATTTCGTCTTGCACAGGCAGAGAAATGATGAGGTACCACTGTGGTTTTAAGTAAAGGAAATACAAGCAATTCTTTAACCTCTAGACAGTCCTATTCCTTTGAAGAGTGAGAAGTGAGGAGGGCTGTCCCATGCCTCCTTACACATACTAGTGAATGCTCGTTGCACAAAATTGCACAATTTCAAACCAATTCTTAGCTAGTTCAGGCACTCCAGATGTTATTCCAAAAAAAAAAAAAAAAGGCAACATTTTCAACAGAGGTCTAATAGAGCACCTACACTCCTGTGTCAACAAAGATCAAGGGAGCACAGGATCCCTTACAACTCAGAAAACCTAGCCATGTATTTACTGCTGATACCTGAATTTTGTAATCAGGTTGGAAGGTTTGCATTCAGCACTTTCCAGTGCTGAGAGGGAGATCTTCTATAATCAGGATTCAATTAACTACTTGCCTTTTCAGCTGAAGATCTATCCCCATGGGCCCAAAACTTTTGCATAAGCTTGGGAGACAGGCCTTCTCACTAGCGTTGCTGAAAATGGACTTTGGTATTCAAATAGGCAGCTATTTCTCCCAGGTTTTTCACCATGCTTGTGCACTTATTAAAATGCATTATAAGTTAGCAAGCAACAGCTATATTCTTCTCCAAGATCCTTATCCATAACAATCCTTTCTAAGCCATGTATTTTGCAACAAATAGCGGTGAGTGCCTTGCTTTGAAAATATGAATCAAAGTAAGCGATTAGTCCATATTTCGTACATTTTCTCAGATCACATTTCATTGGAACAAATAGGATTATTCCAGTCTAAAGCACCTGAGGATCTGCATCTAAAAAAGGAACTGTAAGCTCTAATTGCATATAAAGAAATAGGGAGCTATGTTTTTCATATGTCCACGCAGTCTTTTTTGTTAGCATTTTGGCACTTGAATAGGTAGTAACTGGAATGAAGCCCAGTAGTAGATTTATACTTAACATGCCATTAGTTCTTACTAATTCCTGTGGTACGCTCTAACATTAAGCACTTACAGAAATGCTTAAGAAAGTCATCCATCCCATGCTTCAGTTCCTCACAAGCATCCTTGCTTCATTGTTTGTTCCTGTATAATCTCCATTAGCATCACTGCTTTGGTAACTCCCATTTAGGACAATATTATATAGAGGCATGTTAAAATGCAGAGGACACCACTCCCATTTTCCCTCTATCAAGTAACATCTTGACATCTAATAATTCTTCTGAGATCATGACAAAGTTCCCATATGAAGGTGAAATCCTGCACAGAGAAGGCTAGCAGTATGGCAATTTTAATATTAAAAATGTATAATAACTTATTTGCAAATCTAGGAATATAAAGAAGGGGAAAAAAATCCTGTATGTTGCAAGTTAAATAGCAGTTTTAATGACGAAGACACAAGGTATCCCTTAGCTACCAAATCCCCCATTTTTATATGTTTTTATCTTTAATAAGATTTCAGATGCTATCACAAATCAGTCTTCATTCTCTGCCAAAGGGATCTGAAAACACTGGAACTAATAAAATATTTCTGCATATTAAATTGTCTGTTAAATATTCAGCTAATATTCAAAATAGTATCAATTCCTGTGATTAGCAGTTACAGCATATTGTGTCCAGATTCCTTTTTTTACTGTAAGCATAGGATACCTGTGCAAATAAAACCAGAATTTGCCCTGGGATATAAGCAGAAGCTTTTATTCCTGTATTATTTATTTCCTATTCTTGGGCTGAGTGAAATTGAAGTGGAAATAAATATTAAAAGACTTTAAAGAAAGAAAAATAAGATAAAAAGCTCCACATCCAAGGCAGATTTCATGACAGCAGAACAAGGATCACTTTGAGTGGCAATGCACTGACAATAACTTTTGGCTTTGGTCCACATCAATCTGGAGGCCCAGCTACACAAGCCAAGCTGGCTCTGGATCACTTCTAAGCAGGCAGTTATCACCGTCAGTGTAATAATATTCCAGAAGTCCAAATCAGGATTAAGCCCTTTGTACAGCTGTGACACAGCTCACCCAGTGTAATTCTCCCTTTTCCATTGTCTGTGGCAAAAGTTCCTCTGACTTCTCTGGCATTAGAAGTCTTGCTGGCCTCCCCAAATTTTCATGCTTCTTGCCTTTCCTCCTCTTTCCCACTTCATTCTGGTTTTCTGCATGTTGTGAAATCTTACGGATTTTAATGCAATTCACCTTTTCCTTTTCCATTTGTCAACCTTTTCTTCCTTTACAGACTGGTTCTGAACCGTCCCCTCAAGGACAAGCGGAGGAAACTCCCGTGAGCAATGAGAGGAATGACGAGCCGGCTCGTCATATCTTCTCCTTCTCCTGGTTGAACTCACTGACTGAATGATGACTCACTCTGGCTGGCTTCTGGTGTGCTTCTCCTCGGAAGGACCACAAGCGCCCGCAGCCTGGCTGCAGTCAGCAAAGAAACTGCCCTGGAAAGGGACATCCGAAAGGGTTTTGTTCCCAGGAACTCAGTTGGCCTCCACATTGTACCCAGCCCTTGATATTGACAGTCCTGAGAGGCATGGGGACATGGGGACAAATTACTATGCTGTATTGTACTCAGAGTGTTTTTCAATAATTTCTTGTTTCCAAGGGGAAAACAGCATCACTTCAGCTATAGGCTGAGCACTGCTAGTGTTTTGTTACTCACTTTTTGGCATGTCCCTGTGTAGGTGTAAATGCTTCACCACTGTTAGCTAAAATGCCGGTATGAGATTCACTAGTAGCATCCTTTACCAAAACAATGTTCCTCCTCGGTACCCTCCTGCATCCCCACTCATCAGTGCTGTCATGACTTCAGTGACATTATCACGCCCTTGGAAGCCTCAAGCCAGGGTTGCGTCTGAGCTCATCCATCCCTGCAGCCACTTGTATTCCCACAGCACTGGTGCCTCCCCAGCTACGGAGGCTGAACACAGGATGGGAGAGAGAAGCTGCCATTTCTCCCTTCCCAGTTGCTCTTCCTGCTGAGCCATCACAGATGACCCTCCCATAGAGATTATTTGTAGGGAAGGTGCACAGCTGCAGGGATGAGGAAGATGCATATGCTGAAAGCACTGGCCAAGCCCCAACACATGATTGCAGAACACAGCTTGGACCGTGTGGGGCATATGCTAGAGTGCTGCCCACATCTGTCCAGCCATAATCTGTGTATGCATTTTCTCAGTCATGTGTGTGTGTCAGAAAGCAGACATGTTCTTGTATGAAACCAGAATGGGATGAGGTGGTCACAGGTTTAATTGGAAGGCCCCGTGGCGAACTGTAAAAAAGGTAAATGCCAAATGCCCTGTTCTGTGTGCACAGCAGGTGCTGAGCCACCTAATGAAATCAAATTCATGTCTTAAAAGCTCTACAAGTTGTACTGAAGGTGACATTCTGCAAGTATTGTCATTGAGGACAGGGTGTCAGCACTCAGTAGTGATAAAGAGAGATTGGCAAGTTGCTCGGAGTCCTTGGTGCCATAGGGGACCAGGCATCAAACTCTGCACTAGGATTAAGCATAAATCCTGGGAGTCCAGAGCCTGGCCCTGGACACACCATTTGGGCAGGGGACCGTGTGGGGCCATAGGCCTGTGCTGAGCTCCAGCAGGATCGGTGAGCTGGTGGTGCAGATGCCAGGCAGGTGAGCAGGCTGTGAGGGGTCAGCCCCAGGCATGGCCACTCCTCTCTGCCAGGATGAGCCACCTCAGCCCTCCCTGGTGTCTGTTTTGCCTTGGAAAATGCTTTTGTGGGAGTTTTGGAGAGCTGCACAGGCAAGCTCCCTGCAAAGCTTTGGGGCTTGCAAGGCCACCACCACCTCATTGCGCTGGATACTGGAGCAGTTCTTCCTGGGATTTGATTTGGCAAGAGGGATTTTCCTGGAAAATCTGGAGGATTTTCCCCAGTTCCTCCAGGGAAGTTTCTTCATAAGCACTGACACCTCCCCAGCGCCCCTGGGAGGGACCCAACTTGGGTACCGCCGCCAGGACGGGAGGAGTTGAAGTGGGGAAGAACTTTCCTTTTTAGGGTGCGGGGAGGACTAGCAGAGCCAGACCGAGAGCACAACATTGATGCTGGAGCAGACCTTTTTCTGCCTCTGCGCTCCGGCAGGAGGAGACTGCCCGACCCCGGCCGCAGCGGCAGGAGCCGGGCAGCCCCTCAGGGTGAATCGACAGGGCTGGGGGCACCCACCGGCCCCCGAGCCCCCCGTTTCCCTTGCGTCCCGGGGAGCAGCCTGTGCCGAGGGCTGCGGGGCCCGGGGCCGACAGCACGTCGGGGCGCGCCGCTGGGACAGCCCGCGGGGACCGGGGCTCCCGGGGCGGGGACAGGAAAAGCGTCCCCGGGGGGGATTTAGGGCTCCCCGCGGCTCGGGGTGACCGCGGCCGTGGGTGCCCCCCCTCCCTTGTTCTCCCGGTCCCGGTAAGCGCTGAGGGAGGCGGAGCAGCCCTCGGGCATCCAGGCAAGAAAGTCTATCAAACCATCTTTACTTTGCAGCTTTTATTAAAAATATAAATATTAAACATTCTCTTACACAACCAAGTCGACCGAGCGCTGAAAAGATGGTTTATTGTGAAAACGTTTACAGGAAAAAAAAAAAAAGTGGATTTAAAGTAGCTTACAGAGATTCCCCCTCCCACCTCCCGGACCCCAGCAGAAAAGTCATCTGTCTTCTTGGCACCACTTCTTCCAATGCTCACACATCCCTACGTAGCGATGGCACTAGAATAACTGGGAAATGGAGAAATAAATAAAGGTAGGGGAGGTTACGAACGACACTCGTGTTTCTGCACTTGGTACACGGTTGTGCATGCTAGTCAAGGGACAGAGGCTGTTCGGAGTACACCCTTCTAGGTTTAAAGCTATATAAAAATAAAGAGATGACATCAGAGCAGCACTATGGTACATCGGACGGTGTAATTATTCTTGTGCTAACTGCGGAATCTCTTTGGCAAGGCGGGGAGGGGCCGCTTCATTTCCCAATTATCTCCATCAGTTTCCTGTTGCTGTGAGCCTGCTGCGCTAGCTGCTCGGCTCGGGCCATCTCCAAGACTTCTCGCAGGAGGTGGAAAGTCAGATCCAGAGAAATAGGGGGTTCCTCGGATCGCTTCTCCCTCTCCACGGCCTCGCCTTCTGCTTCGCCCTCCTCGGGGCTCCCCAGCGAGCGCTCGGGCAGCTGCTGCAGCTGTTGCACCGCCGCCCGGAAAAAGTTGCTGGCGGCAGCTTGGGGCTGTAGGTGGCTGGTGCTGCTGGAGGAGGTGGAGAAAGAGCCAACGGGTCTCTTGTTGAGGTTGCCCAGGCGCAGGAAATACTCTTCTCCCATGCGGAGCAGGACGGGCAGAGTTTGCTGCTGCTGCTGTTGCTGCTGCTGCTGCTGCTGGAAGAAATCTGGCTGGTGCAGAGCCCCGTGGGCGGCTACCGGGTTCTTGCTGAGGGCTCTGCACTCCTGGCAGGGCAGGAGGGCTACCAGCAGGATTCCCGTGGACACCAGCAGCGGGATCTTCATGGTCGGGGCCCAAACCTGCGGGGCACACGGGGGACGGGGGACGGGGTTACGCGGCCGAGCAGAGGCGGTGGGAAGGGCAGCGCGGGGCCGGCCGCTGTCCCGGTGCTGAAACTCATCCCTCCGCGCTCCTCCGCGCTCCCCCGCGCCCCTCCGCTGCCCGGGAGCGCTCAGCCCCCGCCGTCAAGGCGGCCGCCCCTTCCCTCCCTTCCCGCCGAACGCCTCCGGGTTGCGCCGGCAGTGGCTCCCTCGGACCAGGCTGTGCTGAGCCCCTTCGAGAAGGGCCGGATCGGAGCCTCTTCACCCATCCGGGACGGCTCTCCCCAGCAAGCCGAGGGGTGCGAGCTCCCGGCTCCCCCTTGCCTCCCCGCTCCCCGACCGGCCGGGGGAGCTCCCACCTCCGGCGGGACGCCCCGCTCAGCCCCACGCAGCACAGTGCATCCCGCTTCCCGCCTGGGCGCAGCCCCTCACCTACCTGGGGCTGCGACGACGGCAGGGCAGGTGGCGGGACTCGGAGGTGCCCGGTGTCCCTTCCTCTCACTCTTCCTCGGAGCTGGCTCCCGGCGAACTTGGGATCAGATTTGGTCCTAATCAGAGCCGGGGTGCGGGATTTTTATAGCTTAGACCCTCTCCTGGAATCACGCAGAACTTGCCTAATAAGCTGACGCTCTCCTGACAGCCCGATTGCGTGCCCCGATCCACTGCTGAATAAATCATGGGGGCCCGTCGGAGCGGCGATGGGCCGAGTTTCGCTATCGCAACCCCAAATCTCACGTCCAATTATATCAACAGATATTTATCGCCTCTGCAGTGACGTCAGCCGGGCCGGGGGCCGGGGAGCAGGGTGCCCCCCCCCCCCCCCATTGACAAAAATACTTGAATGAGATTGCCTAGCGGGAGCGTACTATGAGAGGTCACTCCGGGGAAACTTTCCACCAGCGGTCTGCCCGCGGCGGGGGACCCGACCCGCCCGGGACCGGGACTGCTGCCCCGGGATGTCTCTTCCTCCCATTCACGGTCCTCCCCAGCAGCGAGCGGGCGGCGCGGGAGGCTCCGCGGGGCTCGGGGTTTGCGTGGATCCCGTCTCTGCTCAGCGCCCGGGTTTAGGCAGCGCTTCCCTGCAGAGCGGGCAGGAGAGCGGCCGAGCCCCGCGGGCCGGGCAGGAGCCGGTGCCGGGAAGGACCCACTGCACCGCGGACACCGCCACGCTGCACGGGCTGCCGGGGGCCCGCCAGAGGGAAGGGGGTGGAATGCCGCTGGGGACGGCAGGAAGGGCAGAGGGGTTCACCTCGGGAGCGCCTGCCGGGGCACGGACTGCAGCCCGAGCAGCGCTCCGCCCGCTCCTCATCCCTTGCCACCTCCGGCACCGCCGCCTGCTCCTCCCTGCCCTGCCTCCACCGCCAGCTCCCGCTCCCTCACTCTGGCCCTCGCTTCCCTCCGTTGCATTCCCACTTCTTGCATGGAGGCAGCAGCTGCTCTTTTTCCCCCTCCTCGGCTCCACGAGCTGCTCTTCCTCACCTTTTCAACCCCACACTCAGATGTTCTCTTGTTTGTCCCCCTCAGCTAAGGCCGCACCCTCCAGGGTGCTTTAATCTCAGGTTGAGCTCCCTTTGAAGCGTTCTCCCATTTCCATTGTGTCTGCAGGCTCCAGACCATAGTCCAGCGTATCTCCAGCTGGGTTGTTTACCCACTGATCTCTTCCAGGAGGTAGTGCTGCCTATAGAAATAACTTCTGGCCAGCACCCATTTAATGAGTAATATATGTTCTTCCATTTTTTGCATCCCACTTCATCTCAGTCCTGCTTCTCCACTGCCTTGGTTGCAACATCAATCATGTTGTTCCCTTTAAATTGGAAAATTTACCATAAACCCAACTGCTTTATCCTGCATGGACTGTAAATGCTTGGAGTCATGCGCTTGCTTGTCTCCCATCAGAGCGAGGAGTTGCAAAAGACCATAGAAAGTGGTCATATGCTATTGATGCTAAATTGGTGATTAATATTAAATCAATTTCCTTAATAAAATAACATAGAATAATAGAATAGCATGGGTTGGGAAGGACCTTAAGATCATGTATTAAGTTCAAACAACTTAATATATGAGGTTGGCCGCAGCTCAATTCTGAGCATCTCCTTAGGGATGCTATATGCTTTAATTTTTGTTGTTTCTACCTCCAGCCTTGGATGCTGTTGGTGAAGTGCCAAAGAATCAGACCTTGTTCATCATAAAGAAACAGATGGTAAAACAAGTAGCAATACCAGAGATTTATCTCTGCATTACCTCTGCTAGCTCAGGCATTCACGAACTGAAATGTGTATTACAACGAAAACAGAACAGAATATATTGTGTAGATAGTTGCACCAGAAGCTATTTGTATGCTTTTAAAGCATGTCAGCAGGGCTTTCAGTGAGAACAAGAGGTTCAAAGAAAGAGGAGCTAAGTTCAAACAGTTAATGGAAAATGGAAGAGGTACTTATTAAACTCAAGCCTCCGGATGTGCTCTGGGGTGGGTTTTATCACAGTGTCTCCATTTTTAGGTTTAATATACCTTTTAAAGACGTGAAACCTCTTAAAATAATGTGATCATAAACATAAAGAAGGAAGCATTTTGATCCAAATACATTTTTTTAGTGTCGTGGGTGAGATCTGAATAAGGCATAGAGCTGCATCTCTGCACAAGATTGATGCTAGTGAGAACTGGCTCAGATTATTTTATGCCTTTAATCATTTACTATATTATTTAGGTCCCTTTAGGCTGACAGTTTTGTCCCTTGAAGAAACCCGAGGAAAGCAAATACAGCAAAGGAGCGAGCTAAGAGAGCTCCTGCAGCTTTCACTGGATCTGTACAACCTGCCAGGTTCTTCTCTCCTTTTCCCTGAACCCCTGGCTCTGAGCAGGGTCCGCAGTGTCTCACACATGCTGGTTTCTAATCCATCATGGTCATATTACCACACTTTGCCCATAGATCCTGAGTGATTTGTGATAGGGTTTGCAACAATTTAAATGCAAGGAAGACTGTGAGACATTTGGATGCCTTGATAATGAGGAATATAAAATATCAGAGATACTCAACCCAAAAAGCACTCCCCTCAGCATTTCAATAGAGAGCTGACTGCCTAGGAACATGGAAGTCCTGTCTCCAGAGTCACTGGTTTCTGACTGAAATCTCAGCTGCCACTCTTGAGGGAGATTTCACCAGAAGAAACCCTGGGTTCTCACCAGGGGGGTGAGAGACAGGGCAGGTGCCAGGTGTATCTGTATTAGTTTGATGTTTAGTGATGGCACATGAGACTAGCGCCTCTTCATTAAGGCAAGCATTCCTATTTGACTCATTCTGAAAACATCAGGGGCAAACAGAATTTTCCCAGTGAATCACAAAAGAACATTGTCTAGAAAAAAAGTGCCAGCGAGGCCCATCTCCTCTCTCCTGGCTCGGGTTGGGTGCATATGCCCTTTAACCTTAGAGATCTCAAAGTCAGGCACCTAGTGAAAAGCAATTGTAGCTACTCTGAGATAGCTAAAGGAAAGCAAAGGCATGCCCAGGGCATGATACATCCCATCACAAAATAGTACCTTCAGGCTTCTGGAGAACCTCACCTCATTCTCTTGTCTATAAAGGGAGTGCAGATAACTACCTACTAGATACTCACTGAATTTTTAGATAGCTAATGTGAGGGAAGAAGAATGCCCTCCTCACTGACTGACCTTAGCAGGGAGATCACAGGGTTCTAAATATAGAAGTGATACAATACAGAAGTAATGATACTAAACTGAGGGCATGGCTCTTACCTCAGGTATTTTGAAGATGTCTAATTACAAACATGGAAGAACACGATAGATGTAGATCAGCTTTCCACCACAGTGCAACATTTCATTGCCCCACCAGCCTTTGTCAGAAGGTAGTAAGGATTTCTGGCATTGTGTTCAGCAAATATTTCCACATCATCTCAGATGACCACTTCATGTGATCATCATCATCACTGAATCCTTGTGATCAGCTCTCTAACATGCTATCTTACAGTCTGTGACTATTTCAGGTGAACTCACTGCAACTCGCCCACTCTGAGGTGTCAGCAATTTTACACTGGCACATGTATACATTACATTTCCATTTCACTTTTTGGTACTCCTGACACTAAGATTATGGTCATAAAATCATAGAATCATGGAATGGTTTGGGTGGGAAGGGACCTTCAAAGCTCATCTTCTCCAACCCTTCTGCAATGAGCAGGGACATCTTCAAATAGATCAGGTTGACCAGAACCACATTCGGCCTGGCCTTGACTGTCACCAGGGATAGTGCACCTGCCACCTCTGATAGTCATAAATGTTATGGATTGGGGCAATATTGAGAAAAAGAAAAGAAATAAATCAGGGTATCTCACTATGCCTGAAGGCGAAGATAAGTCGTTTTAAGAACAAAATATATTTGCCTATTATTCCACAGCAGGCTGAATTTGCTAGAATAATCATAGAGAGCCTCAATTAAAGTGAATTATAAAAAATCAATAAAAACAAATCAGTTACATTGAAAACAGCATGTTCTAGGTCAGGACAAAGAACAAACCTGACAGGAAGATCAGATATCTGCCCTTTTTTATGACCCCAGAAATCTTCAAAACTCTGCCATTCAGTTTTAATTTCTCCTTCAATTTTTCAGTTACCTCTGTCCAGGAAGGAAGGAACATGCTCCTGTCACAGGAATTTTCTGTGGCACATCTCACCATCACAGCGCAGCTCCACCTATAACTTAGAACAGGTTTTCCTACAGTCCTGTGGGAGGGAGAGGAAAACACCTTCATTTCTCAGACTTCCCGGTGGGGAAATACAACATGAGATGGTGAAGAGATTTACCCAGTACTCCTCAGGGGTTTGCATACGAGGCAGGAGTGAATTTTACATTTTCCAAGATCAAGCTCATAAGCTAGAGGATTATTTTAATTCATGACTTAATGTTCACACTCTTGATCCCAGATGGCTGCCCACAAGATGCGATTTTATGGGCTGGGGGTACCAGTGGAAGGAAAAATTCCTCAGGAATATCCTCTCAGTTCCACCGTGTCTAGGAAGAACACAGCCGTTTGCAGTAGCTCATGCATGGGTGGATTTGCAGGGATGGTTTTCCTCCCAGAGCCTGACCCCCAGCTGAGCAGAGGCCAGCACATGCGGCTCAGGAATCTCAAGTGTGGATCTTCTGTCACAGCAAAAGCCTTACCCTTGCTCAAAGCTGTGCACATGTAGAGGGTTATTCCCATCAGCACAGGTAACACAGGGAGGAACTGCACCCGTACCTTCTTGGTCATCACCAAAAAGCACTTCTGGAGGCCTCACAGCCTCAATCTGTTCCTTCTGAGCAGCAAAGGGAAGGCTGGAAGAAGTGTGCAGGCAGAAAGAGCTATGCCTCTCTCCTCCTGACAGCCCTCATCCAGGGAGGCAACAGCTGACCTTTATATTTACCTCACAAGACTTGTCAGTTGCTATTCTTGCTCTCAAATAAGGGCTTGAGAAGGCTGTGCGGGTATGTGTGAGAATCCTCTACGCCATTAATGATAGTGCTGGAGGAACTAACCTCACGGTTATTGGTAGCAACAAGGAAATCCATCAAACAAGCACTGCCTGAGAGCTTCAAGCTATCGGTACTCCCTGCTCTCTTGGTGTCTGGGTACATTTGGTAGCTCTGAAGTTGTAGCCATGCTACAAGCATGGGGAAACTGTGCTGATGGAGTGCTGGATCTGAGCATCACTATGAAAACCAAGAGAAACACACAGCTGGGCTGATGTGGCATTGCCTAGCATCCAGGCAGAAGCAATTTCAGCAAATTTCTGGGGCTATGCTTTTTCAGTGCCCAACGTACGACTGCCCTGGAGTAGAAGACAATGGAATAAATGCCGAAGTTTCAATTTGCAGAAAGTGAAACCCTCACTCAGTTGCAAAACGTCCACAGCCTGTGTTTGTTGTGAATCAGGATTTCCTTCATAAGACACGTGATATATTCACATGTAAGAGCAACAGGAGAGCAAGACTGAGAAATGAAAACTGAGTAGAGAGGGGAAACGATCAGTGCAGTTTTAGGGAGGTCTGTGATTCCAAGGGCAACTCCTGCTCCTGGAATCCCGTTACAACCTCAACTGTTGCTAAAAGGTTTACCCTTCAAGCTTGAAGACATCAGCCAGCTACATCATCAGAGAATCCCCAAATAAGCACCCTAAAAGCTAGGCATGTAATCTTCTTTAGACACCTCATGATTCTGAAAACAATCTCCGTATCTGGGGGAGAAGGAGATGGGGGTAGCACGATTTTGGAATACTTGAAGTTAGAGATGTTGCAACTGCCTTCTCACTCCTTTCAAGTGAAGAAGTATGGGAAGAAATACAAACACACCGTCTTGAATGGCTGGGCAACAGGCTATATATAGAATCTGCTCTGTCCTACTTAAGTTATGACTAATGCTAAACAATTAGAAATTCAGATGTCTGTATATTTGAAGGAGCAAACATCCCTAATGCACCATTTGTTGTTCATTAAAAAATGGAAGAATCAAAGCCTCTCTAAGCTCCAACTAGGCTGCACTTAACAGGTGCATGTTGCTGGAAGTGGAGCCCCATGAGACTAATTGCAAGGGATAATGAACAAGATGAGGCGTTTCTTGGAAAAAAAGATTGTTATCTTTATGACCAGACTGATGCCAAAGCCTGCAAATTCTTCAGGGAAGAGTCTTTCTTTTTTGTTCCATGCCTGCCTGGTGTCTAGCACAGCAGAACCCTAGTCTATGACTAGGAATCCTAAGTGCTACTGCAATTCAAATGGTACATCATAGTAAATAGTAGTATTAAATTACCTGGGAACATGAAGGTAGTTTCTGTTATTTCAAAGCATTTAGTTAATGAATTTACTCACTGGATGGTTTCCTTCATCATTCTATTGTCATTACATCACATAACACTGTAATGACAAGGGCTACAGAGGTGCTGCCACACACACATCGTCATACGTTATTCTTTTAGCAAGAGAGGAAGATTTTAGTCTGGAAGAATATATTGACTTATTCTTCACTCCTGATGCTGGGAGAACAAAGGTGAATAGCAATGGAGGTATTGTAGCTGCTTCTCTATGACTATGAGCATACAGTAAACTCAGAGGCAATATGTTTTTAGCTTGGGGATCTAATTAAAAAAAACTCTATTCCAGGTTAGTATATATGAAAATCAAGTAAGAGAGACTATGAATATTCCTATTTTTATTTCTCCTTCACTAGGAAACAGCAGTGCCAGTGGCCTGACAACAGGCCACTTGATAAGATCTCAAAATGCCTTGCAAATATTACCACTGAAGTTAATGAATAGCCATATGTAACTAATTTTGTTTAGCCCTGAAATGTATTCTGTACTAAGATAGCCCAATACCACTCAGAATCAAGGCCCACAGACTCTGCTAAAACTAGCACCAGTACATGTGTATGAATACTGCATCCAAGGCTGAAGGATGGGGGTGTTACAGGCAAGCCTACCTCATGTAATTAGTGCAAAGATGCTTGGACTACCCAAGCCTTCATCATACTTTTCCAGGAATTCAATGCCCCAACTCATGTGAGAGTCTTGCTCTAGCTCAGTGTTCTCTTACTGGGCTTTGTTGTACATGCCATTGGGTTGACGCTTAAACTGAAACTTGGCTAAAATGATCTGGGCCAAGAGCTCTTCATCTCTGATGTAACATATCTCATCCAGATGAAAGTTTTACTAAATAACAGACAAAGAATGAGATTTTAGGAGTGAATAACTGAAGCAGAGACCCATAGGGTGACCCCAAAGACATTAGGAGTTACAAGTTCATAGCTTCTCCTAGGACATTTCAGATGGGAGAACACAGCTGCTACCAGAGGGGCCAAAGCTTTTTTTAAACTTCAAAAATAACATCAGAACTGCAATCAATAAGTAAGTCTAATCTTAGGCAATAGTTGAGTTGATAGTGCCGCTTTTGAGGCAGCCACATATATGGGCATACAATGGTTGGGAGTGTCCCTATAAGGCTTTTTCAGTTCCCTTAGTGAAGGCTGTGTGAAATATAATTTTAGAGCAAACAAATTTAAGGTGTTAACAGTGAATGCCATTGACCTTTGGGTGATGCTGTAAGACAGCAGCATGAATAATAATAAAATCCCTAAGGTTGTCTCTCTTCAGTTTCCTACGAGTATGTTGTGCTCAGGGAAGATTTTAAAGAACCTTGGCTAAACCAGATAGCTCATCTGAACCTCCAAGGGATGCCACACCACAAAGCCTGCTCAAGAATGTCTCCAGGAATGTCGAGAAGCACAACTAGTAAAAAGGTTGATACAAAAGCACTTAGAGCTTAGTCAAAATTGCTCTTAGAATTGAGAGAGAGAAAGGTCTCTTCCTCTGCTAGTACGAGAAGGAAGAGGGTCCTTGGGTTAATATGGGGAGTGTATCTCAGTCCTCACTTGTCCTACCTGTATTAATGATCCTAAGGGGGAAAGGGTACTAGTTTCAACTCAGAGGGGATGAAAATGTGCATCCTGAAATCTAGGCTTTTGACACTGACTGTAATTAAACTTGTCTTGGCCCCAAACAGAAAAGCACACACTTCCCTCCTATTTGTCTTGGCAGAGCTTTTGGCAGAGCTGTGTGATGGAGGCTGGCTGACTGTTGCAGAACAGGAACGGAAAGGAGATGCCAATTAACAGGAAACTGGTAAACTGGAAAGAAGGGCAGCGGTAAATGGACTGGCTTCTACATGGCAATAGGTGATTGAACTGCACAATCACGTCTTCATCATGTCAGCAAGAACAAAGTCAGTAGGTACACGTGTGACTCAAGACACCCTCCATTTTCACCACTACAGTTCCTGTGCCTAAGAAGTGGAATTTCTCTCTGGATCCCTTTGCTATTTCTATTTGCAAATATAATAATAAATGCATATAAATATAACTGTAAACGCAATTATATGCGTTTCATAATCAATCAACATTTCCAATATAGCTCTATCTAGACCCAGGAAACACTCCAGTATGTCCTTCAGGGAGCAACAAAAAGAGGTATTAATCCACTCTGAGAGTGAAGGAATTGTGGCCTAGTTTTCTTGTTATAGTTAGGAACTCTGCCTCTTGTCACAGGCACAGGACTATCCTCCCTCCTTCAGCTGCTTAGCAACATTTGAGGGCACGTTCCTAAAAAACAACATGCCCTAGGTACCCAGCTAAGGGATAAATATCCCAGTTTTGGCCTCTTACTTCACTTCAGAAAACAAGGCACATGTTAATCCCTTATAAATCTATTAGAGACAACAACAAACAGAGCAAAAACCTGCTGATGGAAAACAAGGCATTACTTGACTCTTCCTTTGTGGAGAATGAAAACAAAGTCCCAGTTTGGGATCAAGGCCAGATTTGAAATCTTGCACCATCCTGAATTGCAACCTTGTGTCTGTGCATGATTCTGCTTGAGATACCACATGGAGCTTCAGGCAGAGCCGCCTCATACTCCAAAGAACGAATGCCGTAGCTTAAGCATCTTCACACGCTGTCATTAGGACTGGAGCCACAAGGAATAGGTTTTCCATCTGTGTGTGTTTCCACCCAGCATCACAGAGTCTCTATTCAGCTTGACTTCTGTCTTCTAAGAATTGGACATTGATGATGCCAACTGCAGAGGAGTCATAGACAATAGTCTGGTGAATCTCTTCATATCCATTGACACCTACTGATAACCTGTCTCTGTTCATTACCAAACCCAACATATCTTTCAGCCTTTAGTTATGGCTAGGATGTAGCTTGAGACAGACTAAGATGTTTTGAAGAATCTAAAGTAAATCTTCCAGTGACTTCACTCTGAAGTCAACTGAGTTGTTGTGAACTCACAGTGTGTATAACTCCTGCTGGCTTTGGAGGAATAAAGTAGCATTTCAACAGCACAGTTTCAGATGGGGCACATGCAAATTTTATACTTTAAACAACCTGACCTTTTACAGTTTGCCAAGGACAAGATCGGTATCATGTCGCTGCCCAGGATGATAACCTCAGACTGTATCTCCCAACTGCACTCATCCTGACTTCATTTTCACTTGGGAATTAACAGATGCCTCGCATACTATTCATAAACTAGCTGTGTCTTCAACTGTACTAGTCTGAGTGCTGAAGAAGTAACAGCTATTACAATGCTTATCATACTTCATAAATACAGCACTGGTCTGTCATTTGTTTGCCTGAGCCTTCAGTCAAACAGCGTTCTCTGCTCCTTGCTCCATGTGCTAGGACCCGGTCACACAGCTCTGTGCACAGGACCTCTGGTGGGAAGAGATCTGGGACTTAGGGACTTTATGATCCAGTGACAGGTTTTATGTTTAATAGAATAGAAATTTAATAGAATAACATAGAATTTTCCTTCACAAATCTGCCTGAACAAAGATTGATTGAGAAGTGCTCCATCTGTGAATACCTGCATTAAGAATAACCAAGCCCCATAACAAATCCTAACATGTAATGTGACTGTGATAAGAAAAAGGAGAACTCCAATTATACAACCCAGCCATAAAATTGCTGATATCCTTCTTTACCTAGGAAAGATAACTTTGCATGTGGCATTGCTGCTCTTACACTGGAAAACCAAGGAATTGGTTTTATAATTGATTATGTAAATCCTGATTCTTCCACAACATAGTCAATGCAAATGATCACCCAGAGCTCAAATTTCCAGTGGAAACAAAAGACATTCCAGCAGTGTTTTGTAAGGCTGGAAGGTTGCTTTGTGTCTCTGGCTCAGGAAATAACACCTCTCTGAAATCAGGAGAAGAATGGAATGATCTTTATCCAAAAGTGCTCAGCTTCCTGATTCGCCATTATTCGTTTATTTAGCTTGAATCATTCCATATCTACAGGTAGGAACCAAGAGGTGGTGCTAGAACTCAGCTATCTTGTACCCAGCAAATGTCTATTCCACTTGATTCTCAGGTGGAAAGGTGTAAAAGATGTCTGTGCTCACGACGCTTTATAGTATTTCCAAACCATGCTGTTTAGTCTCTCTCAGTTGCCCATGCTGTTAGAAAGAGTATAACCTATTTTATAGTTTCAGGAGTTCTGGAAAGAAATCATCCACAATTCTTCCTGCTTGCTTCCTAGAGTTCTTGAAACTGTTCATTCCCCAGCTACATCCAGAAGAACTCATTATCAATATAATGAGAACAACTACCTCAGATTCATTAGTTAATCTCATCTCATTGTCCCTGAATTGAGCACTAGAGTCACACACTACTATGCATGAGTTAAATCGTGCTTAAAACTAACACCAGGCTTTTCATCAGTGACAAGTCCCTTCTTTGGGGATAAATTACGAGAAGCTTTCAGTGACAGTGAATGGCACTACATTTTGGGTTAAGGGCCTCAAGTAAAAAAACACCAGAGATACTTAGCAGCACCATAGACATGAGCATCTGCCATGGCTGAGGCTTCTCTTGCACTGCTGGTGTATGGCTGAACTTGGAGAGCAGCCCCCTGGAGATTGTTCCCTTCATGCAGCCATCCTCAAAGCGAAATTTTGGTGCTGTCAGTGGACCTTTGAGTAAAAAGAGCAGTCCCATCTCTGCTGACAGAACCATGCATCAAGGTTTCAGTGGAAGTTTTACAACGCAAACCTTGCCAAATCAAACTAAGCAGAGACCACCAGAGCCGAAAATAAACATTATCTTATCAACTAACAGTACTTATCACTTGTTATCTGCACCACTCTTTGGCAACTGATTTTAAAAGGTACCCAAGAAGAACCATCCTCTTGCTGTTTCCTATATTTATGTCTATTAAAAGCTGGGCAATTAAGCCTCCTTCATCAACTTTATTTATTCAACAGAAACAGCTCAGTGAAGACTGTTACTTCAGAATCAAAAAGAGGTAGCTAATAAATTGTAGCATCATGATCAATGGTTATGGAATTTCTTTAAGAGCTCCTGAACAGTTAGCCGACAGAGCACTTGAAGTGGAGTATTTGTAAGCTGCTCATGAATCAACCTGGATTTATATCATCACAAAAAAAGCACACTGAGATAACAAATTCAAATGCTAGAGTATTATGTAATCTGTCATTATTATATTCTTATATAATTGGAATAACACTGCATTGTTATGCACTAGACCCATTTTCTTTGGAACAAATTAATGTAACAGCCACCTTCCATTTTGGGATAAATGTAAGCGTCAATTATAGTACTCTAGGGAATCAGACAATAAACGATACTATTTTGTCCCCAAAATGTGCGCGCATCACCGATACAACCATACGTCAGCATAAATAGCAGTGGAAGTTTATGGACATTGTTTTTGGGAGGCTCTCCATCTGAAAGAGGCTGAGAAGACTAAAGCTGCTCAGAAAGAAAAGCTCATGACATGATCAGAGCAAGCTCTGGGCACACAGCTCCGAGTACTCAGTACTGCAAATCTGACCTGGCGCCTGCCAGTATTGGATCAAAAGTAGTGTAGCCACCTGGTGCAAAGTGCTGCTGGATCAGAATTCTTCAAAAGCAAGTTAATTTTGTACCAGCGGGGTTTGTGTTGCTCTGGGTATCATCTGTTCCCCCTAAAGCTGGCACAGAAGATGGAGGCAGTATAAATACCACAGCACGTGATGAGAGTAATTTGACAGAAATGGGAGCATATATTTATGCTCCAGCTGGACCGGTGGGTGATCTGGTGGTGAGCAGTTCTACCAGCAATGAATGTGGCATCACCACCAAAATGAGAGGGGACTTTCAGGCTAAGAACTGACTGAAAAACGAGTCCAAACAATTATCCTTTGTCACTTGATTCTTTCACCAAGGTTTTGACAAACACCATTTTTGTCAGCTTTTATCTTTCAGCAGCTATGGACTCATGTCCAAATGGGGAACAATAGTACATTTAGACTACAACAGAATATTTGCTTAAAATAGCCTATTTGGCAACATATACCCAAGTTTCATAATAAAACAGCAATAGCATAGTTATTTAGCATTTTTAATGAACTGAGAAGACCAATGCATTTCAAATGAGACACAAACCAGCAGATAAAGTGTTTTGAGCTCTCATGGTCCCTCTCTGCCAGAGAACACAAATAAAGCCGTATCACAAGATTGGAGATTCTTTCTTTCCTTTCTTTCCCCTAAATCAATTCTGCTACCAAGCTATGTCCTAAAAGCCTTATCCAGGTATTACTTCAGTGTAATGTACTTCACCATTTAGGGTTTGCCCATGGCTCAGTACAGACAGTAGGTAGATGAGCTTAACCTTTAGGAAATAGCTGGAGCTAGCATTTCCAGGTGGGTTCTCTCACTAGCAATTGACAAACACTTGCTAATGCAGTAGAACAAGAATTGCCACCACGAGAAAGAGCACTTAGAATGTCCTACAGGCAGCTTTGTAGTCATCAGTCTTTCCACAATTGTGTGCTCACTATTGTCTTTTTTGAGATTTATTTCCCACCTCTTTGTGGACAGGCGCTTCCACCCTTGCATAAAGAATAGGAATCTAAGTTATTCTTAAACTTGGAAGACTAATGCTCACCTCTTTTCTCTGCTACTGTCATCCTAGGTGACTTTGAGCAAGCCATGTTCCATTTTAGTGACTAATTCCTTACCCCTGAAATATTCTTTCTGAAGATGATTATAGTAAAGAATATAGAGTACACAGTCATTGCTTTCCTATGACCCTACATGAAATACACATGGTCCAGTAGCTCCTTAAGTCATTTTAACAGTGCCAGTCCCTCTCCTCCGCTCCTATCAGTTTTATTTCAGAGCTCACAGATGGATGCCTCAGTAGAATGCTTCTAATCAGGCACAATATTTTGCATGTAGTTAATAATTCATATGGGACTCTACATTTCAAACAGTTCAGATTTTCCTAATTAATGTTTTGCATCATGCTCGTATTTACAGTAATTGGGACTGATATTTGAAGTACAGTAAAAGCTGTCATCTCATTCCCTCCTAAAGAACCCAATTACCTTCATTTGTTAGCAAATTCATACTAACATTTGGGTTTATTACGCTTGACAACATAAAGCCAGCTCTTTCCATGACACAGCTCAGCAAAGTACCATCAGCCCAGGACTAAAAGACTCTGCAGAACTACTCTTGAAGGGTGGAGTTGGGAGTGCTTTTCTGACATATACTGACAGTGAAATCAATCAAAAAGTGCATACAGGACAAGAATTTCCCTTGTGCCCATGCTAGAGTTCAGTTCATCACTACCAAGGAAGATGACAGCTTTTGTTATCAGCCATTTCTCTGACGTTCATGTGCTACAGGAGACAGCTTGTGCCCAGGCTCACTCAGCCCGACTTCCACCTAATTCCTCTTGCCTAGTGTTTTCAATTAGCACCTCTGAAAGCCTGCAGCCAGCCAAAAGGAAATATTAGGCACAGAAACTGGGGCAAAAGTCAGACCACATGAAACAAAGCATTAGTCTTTTTTGGGTTTTCACATCTCTGGATTACAGTCTTAAAAGACAGCTGCAGAGTGGCATGTGCTACTCATGTCATTGAAAGCCATAGCTGCCATTACATCCTAAAATTGATTTCATGATCAGGTGTTAAAACACACCTGTGTATGTGGCTATGTCATATATACATATACAAATACAGCCATATACATTTAATGAGGTGATTGCAAGTATGCTGTACAGGGACTTCAGAGCGAGTCAGCAGTTCCACAGGTGGGAAGGAGGATGGAAGAGTGCCATACTTGTTTCTCATTCTGGGAAGTCCTATTTCAGCTACTGATTATTACCTAATAACCTAATCAGCAGTAACAGCAATATTTGGCACTTAAAAACACTTTATATTCAAAAAGCTACACAAGCAGATTAGGTTGAAAATTAATCCCTAACTAATTAGCAAAGGAAGCAAGCGAAAACAATACTTTAGGATGAGAAAACAGAACTACAGAAGCAAGGTCAGATCATTAGAGCACAGCCACACAATTGTTGTGTTTTTCTGTAGGAAAACAGGTGGTTTTCAACAGGGAAGTAAGATAAACTATGATTTTAACAGATGTTAGCTGGTCAAGGTCAGGCCTAGTGGGATGCTTTGAGATGCCTAATTAATAAGTATTTAAACACAAAGAAAAAAATGTCTAGATCAAGCTCACCCCAACTACAGCAGAGGTTTAAAATGGCCTTCTTACACTAAGTCAGTGAGCACCAAAGATGCCTCCCTGCCTAGGGTAAGCAAGGTGTGAATAACAAACAGAAATCGGGAGGTCTCACCCTTCCCACTTACCTACTTGTCGTGGTTTAAGTCCAGCCGGCAACCCAGAACCATGCAACCATTCGCTCACTCCCCCCCACCCCCCCTTCATCTGAAGGGATGGAGAGGAGAATAGAAAGAATGTAACTCCCACGGGCTGAGATAAGAGCAGTTCAGTAGCTAAGGTATAAAATAAACCACAGATACCATCAATAATAATAATGATAAGGGAAATAACAAGGAAAGAGAATACAACCGCTCACCACCTGCCGACCAATACCCAGCCTGACCCAGCAGTGATTAAACTCTTCCAGGTAATTGCCCCCAGTTTATATACTGGGCATGATATGCTGTGGTATGGAATACTTCTTTGGTCAGTTTGGGTCAGGTGTCCTGTCTCTGCTTACTCCTGGCTTCCCCTCCTCCCTGGCAGAGCATGAGACTCAGAAAGGCCTTGATCAGACTGACATTACTGAGCAGTAACTAAAAACATCAGTGATATCAGTGCTGTTCCCAGGCTGAAAGTCAAAACCACAGCACTGCACCAGCTACTAAGCAGGAAAAAAATGACTGCTACTGCTGAACCCAGGACACTATGGAGAAAACCAAATTTGTCTCTGCATGAAATTTCAGTGCTAACTTTTCCAACTGAAATCAGTTCCATGATTCAACAGTTCAATAAGCAGAAACCTCTCTCTCTTCTTGGTAATTTTCCCAAGAGTTTCCTCCAACTATTTTAGCTCTTAATTTTTCTCTTTTCTTTTTCTTTTTTCTTTTTTTTCTACAAGCAACTTCTTCCCCCAAGCACCTATCTACAATTGAATCCTCTAAATTCATGTCAAGATCAGCTTATGTATTCATTGCTGAATGAATTTCAAATATGTGCTCCTTGTGTTCCTTTCCCAACAGGATAAAGAAGCCTCTTGAGTTGCTTTAAATGTCTCATTACAAATGCTTCATTAGAAACTACGTCACAGATTGTGTCAATCTGGTCCACACTTTCATGCCAAAAAGTAAAGACTTTCAAGCTGTGCCTTTCTTACCATTAAGTTTCCAATCTGTTTTTAGAATCTCAATCAGTTCTTTAAGCAATGCAAATGTTACTTCTCCCTTTAGTGCTGAAACTAGCCATTGGGAAATGCACATGCATAATGCTTTCCTGTTCCTGCATGTATTGAAACAATAATCAATGCTGGAAGGGCAGGCTACTTTCTATATGTTTTCTGAAGGACACACAGACTTTCTACACTCATAGGGTCAGGGCACCTCCTTCACATTGTGTGAACAGAAATAATTCAGTTGAAATCAATACTACATGTGACAAGGGTTTAATCAAAAGCAGAGAGAGAAGCTCAAGTCTATTGGGGCTGAAGCTTATCTTATAATAAGGTAACATGAGTAAACTTTCTTTGAGCTTGTTTTTCCCCCCAGCCAGACCTGCCTTACACCATAAATATACTTACTTCAAGGGATTACTTTTAACTACTACTTTCTACTTAGTGCAACTTGGCTCCATTATTGTTTCCTATATACACAGGACCCTTACCTGCTTTACAGACACTGCAAAACTCAGTTTTATCCGTAATTCTTACTGTGCTCTCTAACATTTGAATGTTAGAGGTCTTCTGCTTCCTTGTTTTTTTAACCATGTAGTGGAATGCAGATTTTTTTATCTTCTTTTGCTAATAATTCAGCCCCAGAAGCAGCATTAAAAGCTTCCATTTGGTGTGAAATCATAAACAGCTAGTACAGAAAAGTGTTCACAAGAAGGTGCTCAGCAGTTAAAATAGAGGCAACCAGTGAAAATCAGAGATGGAGAATCCAGCCTGCTGGATACAGCAAGTTCAACCTAAGTGAAAATTGGAGATAGAATATACTAAACACACCACAAATTATTCCTTACTGACTGCAGTGGAGTGGAAGGTGAATAGGACACCTATGCTGCTGGCAGCTGTGTGGTCCAGACAGCTTCACCTGTCTGATGGTCCTCACTTAGATACACTAGACCATCATCTTGCCTCAAGATAGGATCACAGACACCCCACATCCTCTCATATAGATCTTTCCTTACCATTGCCAGGATTTCCTAACACCTAACCACAATATAAACATGAGGTTTCATCCTATCAAAATATTATTTGGAGACTAAGACTGTTTAGCTCAGTTTTCTTTGTATTAACCCTTCTTGGTTGCTTTTATCTATCCACATACAGTTGGTTTACTAGGACTGCATTACCCATACTACTCTCCCCTAGACTCCACATCTGTCTTGCGTGATGGTGGGCACACGGCTGGACACTACTAAGGTGAAGCCTTATCAGCAGCTAGGAAAGCACTCCTTATCCCACATTCTGATGTGATACCTGCTTTATTATCCAAACAATGAGAACTGGCTGATGTAAGTTCAGTTGTGATAGGCTGTAATTCCTAGACTCCCTTCAGTAGATCTGTGTCTAGTGAAGACTCTTATTTTAGGTTTGTTCATTTTTCTTCCTAATAATGGGATTTTGGTTATTGGGCTGCAGCTTTTCAGCTCAGTGGGTTTTTTTTTCCAGTTTGTCAACAACACTGAACTCCTTTACCATTCATACTGCCACTCCCAGATGGACGTCATGTACAGGTTTAACAGGTGTATTGTCTATTCCATCACCCAAACCATTACTGAAATGCTGAATATCCAAGCCCAGGTTGTAACTCCTTGAATGCATCTGCTCAGTTGGAAAGGTAATCATAAGTACCCTCTGAACAATGTTTTTAAAGGCAGATTCGCACTGTCTCTGTTGTGTTTTCATCCAGAGCAATCTCCTTCAACCTTATTCAACAAGAACCACTCAACCCTTTTGAAAAAAAAAAAAAGAAATAAAAATCCATGGACCATCTTGTGCAATGACACCACGTGAGATTTAGGTGTGGTCAAAACAAGGTGAAAGCCTGCTCCTCCTCCTCCTTGTTTGCCATTCCCATTGTGCACATATTTCTTTTTAAATGCTGTTAGTAACCATTTTGCAACTCACCGCTGATATCTTGCAAAAGACTAAAGGTCAGGCCACTGACTACCAGAAAGGGACTTGAACCAGATCAAGTTCCTCGACACTGATCAAGTCAAACACCTCTAACAGGTTGTCAAAAGTCTATCGGAGTCAAATTTCACCTGTAGCTTCTTGATTAATCCCCTCTCCATGCTCTGAGGAAACACGAGTTCATACATTTTGTGTCCCAACATCACAGTACTTTGGTTAAGAGGCAGTCGGATCCTGACAACTATTTACTTTAAGTCCACATGATTTCAGAAATTGTTAGGAAAGGACATAAGAGAGCAAAAAATGGTGTTAGGCATTGCTAAGTGCTGGAAACTATTTGTAAGAAGGTGGTGTTCCCAAAGATGGGCACACTGTCCTGCATCGCTTTTAAGGACAATATCCTAGAATGTCCAAAGCTGAAGGATGCTTCCCATTACTATGGCAATGGCCATGAATGTCCATCTCACTTTCAGAGCTTAAGTTCATTGCAGACACTTACAGCCTCAAGCCTACAGCAGACATGTTGCCTTCTTTGGCTGGAAGGGTTAACCCCAGTCTTGGGACTAGCTTAACAAGTTATGTATTATGTTATGCACCATGCTGAAACAGATATTTTAACACTTTTGTATGCCTGAAATGAGTAGGAGGATCCTCAAGGGAAGCTGTAACAACAAATATATTGCATTTAATATTAGAGGAGAGGCCATGCAATGTCTAATTAGATTTCCCTAATTTCTTCCTCACATTTGGCCAGTTGGGATGTTAAGAAGTTTCATAACGTCTTAACTGAAAGCAAGGACTGTTTTCTGTTGGTAGTTTTGCCTTCCTAGCTGACTAAATGTCAATTAGGTGGTGGAAGAAATATAATTGAGTTGCGCTGAGTTCTCCAAGGACTAGCAAGTCTGCTCCTGAGCTCTGGAAGAAAACGTTGTATCACCTGTGATGTGTGTCATCCCAAGGATGAGGTAGCGGAGCTGAAAGAGTGCTGGAAGGTGTACACTTTAATTTCTTCTTTTCCAGTAAAGCTCAGCAGTACGGTCCATGTATGCTTCCAGTTATGGCTTCCTTTTGCTGCTTTGACCATCCAAGTGAACGTAAAATAGTTATTCACTGTACAATACCTCTGCATTACTACGGCAGCATTGGAGAACCTTTATGCTACTGTAAAGAGGCATTTTGACTGTACAGTCTGAACTTAGACACATTTTACAGTTGCTGTTGAGTTGTGGCTGAACCCAGCTATAAGTCACAGGGCAGTGAGGGTAGAGGAGCAGTGTTCAGTCCATGGAAGAACATGGGCAGGGTAGGGAGCACACTGCTGACCCTGAGGTACCAGATGCCAAAAGAATCACCTTCACACAATTTCAGTTTTACAATTGCAGAAGGTAATACAGCCTCCCAGGCGCAGGAGAGCAGTTCTAGCCCATGGCACAGTCATCAGTGCTCCAGCGAACTTTGCCTCCTGGATCACTCAGACAGCTGGCTCTGTAATGAAGACATCTGATCCACTGAAAAGTGATGTCTTCTGCTGTGATACACTGAGCTCTCTAATTTGGTGGGAAAACACATAAGAAGGTGTGGGCATTGGAGGTAAACATGGGCCACACAACTCCAAGTCAGGGCAGAGACATGTTATTTTTATCGCATAACAGGGTCACTATTGACTCAGACTACCTAGTCAAGAGCTATGCTCTTCAGTTCTCAAGTGTTTTCAAAATAGGACACAGCACCTTTCTGAGACGCCTTTCATCAAACACACCTCTGAATTCAACTTAGAGGTGACAATGACCTCCATATATGTGGTGCAAAAAGGGTTTAAGGCTAGATGATGTACAGATGCTTTCTGGCCTGAATACAATCCATCTTCATACCTGCATTGCCTTTGATGGTACAGAACCAGTGGCAGAAACTGTCTCTTCTGGTGTCATTTTTTTCTAGAAACTGCCTTATTGTTGCTTTTTCTTTTTTAAACTGTCATCCTCTTCATCATAAATGTTTTCTACTAAAGGCTTGTCAGCACATACGTGCCCATTCGCAGCCTTTTCTAACTGGCTGCCATGGTTAATTCAGATTTTGTTTGTGTTTAAAAAATAATGTATTGATGCACTGAATTTCTGAGTGATTCATCTAATTCTTCAAGTAGGTAGATTGTATGCCTTCATGAGTAAAAGTGTACTTAAAATTGAATCTTCAAAGGTGGAATGATGCAATCCAGCAGTGCAGTTGACTGCTGTTTGAATTTATGAGGAAGATTTCTGGTCTTTCACCTATGTCATAAGGCAGACCTTCAATTAGCTTATTGTTTAGCAGAGTGGCTTTGCACTCTGGCTCTGGCCTCTGGCTCCAAGAAACTGATTTAGACCATGGTATAACTCAGGCTTGGCTTCATGGCCCTCTAGAACTGCAGGAGCTGGTATGGCCAATGACTGTAGCATCATCTATTCATGCTCCTCCTTTCCCTAGCTCAGTCTCCCAGCTTCTCAGCATTGACTGGCTTGAATCTGTCTCCATTTAATGGCACCGACTCAAAACAAGAGCTTGAGGTGCATGTGCATGTACATGTATAGCCACTACTGCCTTTGACTATACAGTTTGAAAGTGACTTGCAACAGAATTTTATAGGTAGTCAAGCAACCAAGAAGAAATAAAATGCAAGGTTTCATGCTCGCTGGGTATGGCCTGAAAAGACCTATAGGTAAAGAAGAACTCAATTAGGTCTCATCTATCCTTTTTCAGAAGGATAAAATATGGAGACGGATGTTTTCTCCTCAGTCACACTTTGTGCAGAATGGTAACCTCTGCTACATACATTGGAGCTTTCTACTACAATTGAACAAAATCCAACCTCAGAAGGGGGATATGAAACTTAATTCCTGTATTTAAGTTTCATTTGAGCTGCCTTGTTCAGGTTACCCAGCAGTTACTTCATCTGCCAACACACACCCCTCATGAGAAAAACAAGCCTGCCATTAAATTTGCAGACAAAACAAGAGTAGGTGGAATAGCTCCCCTTTCCCAGCCTAAGCGCCATTAACATCCCTTTGGCTGAGTGTCAGGCTGTCTAAGCACATTTCTTAGAGCAACAGAACAGGTGTTGTGTGCATCAGATTTGCTGGAGAGGGTCTTTAATAACTGTCCTTAATCCTGGATAAATTACATACAATCAGTAACCCCAGGTTCAGAAAATAAAACAGAAGGAGTAAGAAGCTGATATTAAATCAGCCAGATCAACTCAGCACAGGCAAATACATAGTCCTACATGCAGCTTTTGACTGATTTACAACTACTCAATTCCCTGAAATTAAAGAAAATTGAACTGCCTGATTGATCTTGTAACCCAGGGATCACAAACTGCCCTTGTTAATAGAAGACCTGCTGGTTTGGATAATAGAGAGAATTGCTAATTTACTTGCTTTTCACCATGCTATAATTTTTCCTCTGAACTGAATTGTTAAAAATAAACAATTTCTTTTCGTTCCCAAATAGGAAGAAAAGAGAGAATTTATTACTGCAAATGTTTTGTGGCTTTAGGGGGAAAGTTAAATTTAGAACTCAGACTAGTTGCACAAAATGCTTTATAAATATTTTAAGGAGCTAGATTCCAATTTCTTCTGAATATAGATAGGAGCAGAGAACAAACTGAAACAAAGGTTTGAGATGGAATGTTATACACAGAGCCTGAGGTACCTTTGAAAATGAGTGAACGTATTTTGCTGGGGATTTAACCTTCCCTGACCCTGTGCCTTGTCTCTATAAAACTGGAAACTCTGTGGTGGCCAGACTGGTAAGACAAGAACCTGTTGGTGACTCAGACTTTATCCCAAGAGGTCTCTGCCTCCTTCCCAGATGTGTCTGCACTGGTCCTTCCTCACCTACAGATTGGGGTACAGCTTTGGCTGCTGCTCCCTGGGCATGGGCCAAAGTGCTTTCTCACCAAGACTGTGGTGTATGAGCACATCTACTTGTTAGCACCTTTTTAGTTTAAATTTAGCATGTCATGCTTGCTTTGTAATGCCCAGTAAAGAGACCAGTCCTCACTGTCACCCACACTCTCCTTCTCAGCCTTGCCTGGCAGCTGTGTCCGCCAGTCCTTGTGCCTCTGCAGGTTCTGGCTTTCCCTTTCTGCATCTTTTCTGATTTAGTCTGACCAAACCTGGGTGCCATTGAAGTGAAACAGATCCAGAACTCCTCCTCCTTGTCTCAGCAAACAGGAGGCAACTGGGAGATAAGTAAAGCCTGTCACTTCCCATGGGAAAACGTGTGCCTGCCCAAGTTCAGCCTGGGGCACACCAGAGGTAGGCTCAGGCTGAGTTAGCTGATGGGCAGACAGGTTCTCCCATTAGCTAGTCCTTCAAGCAGCTCTTATTTACAGAGGTTTTAAGGACTCTGGAACACATTCCTATAATTCCAAACTCTCTCCAAACTGACACACCAGAATAGAAGCAAACACACGTGCGTGGTTTGTATGCAATAAAACCCAAAAACTTGGCCAGACCAGAGGTTTGGATCCAAGCCTGGATCTGGGATCTGGGCACATTTTGCAGTGTATATACAGTATATGTCAAGAGTGACATTTTAGAAGAGCTTAGGAGAAGATGAAATGATGACTTGCATCTATCTCTCAGAACCTAACTCCAATGGCAATATTAGAAAAGAGCAATCAGCCCTTTTTAACCACATTTGTTCTAACAGAAGAGTCAGGAAATTAAAATATTATTTTTTACCAAAGAGATCAAATGCATTTTGGTCCCACACTTCAAAAAACCTGGCACTTTTACCAAACAGTGAAGATTTTCAATAGGGAAAGGACAATTACTCCAAAGAGGTTGCTAAATGTTAATAAGCTCCGAACTTAGAGATAATTTTCATCTGACGACTATTCCCACTAATGGTTGCTGTCTTAACAAATATTTAGAAATCCTGGCTGATTGTTTGTTACATAAAGACAACAATGCAGCATAAATCCATTATTTGATAGATTCACAGCATGGACACAGTACCTAATTTTTGTTGTCATAGTGCAGTAAAGAGAGAAAAAATATTGCACCAGTGCAACACAACTGAGAAAACAAAGAGCTGCAATTGTTTATAGATGAGTAATTAGAAACAGTTAATTGCTGCATATAGAAACTGATCTGTAGCATGCATCAGGGCAGGTCTGGACTCAAGTAAAGACAAATGCTGTCCAGACTTTCGAGCAGATCTGGCCAAAGATTTATTGGAATGTGATACTGTAAAATGGTTTCCTCTCTTTTGTAAGAGACTTTGAGATTAAATATTAAGAATAAACTCTCATTGACTTGATGACTGTTGCCACTTTCATAGAATGCATTAGGGAGAACTACGGGTCTATGTTCAAAAGAATAAACCCCACATTTTCATCAATTCATGAAATGCATGTATATACATGTGTTCATATCTTCAGATGGAGAATATTACTATAATTTTCAATCTATTTTAAACAAAACCTCTTCCTCGTCATTGGTGCTACTCTGTACAAAATCAGCCTGAAAGCTGATTCCAAACACATTACTCAAAGCATTTGAGAAGCCACAGTAATTGGTATTTGACAGATCCAAGCATTGCACAGGACTGGTGGTCATCAAAAACAATCTAAATTTAAGGGAAAAAAGGGACTAGTCATGGATTCAGGAGATGTTTGTAGCTGTGCATCAGTGTTCTACTGCTGATTACACAAGATCATGGAATTGTCAAGATTGGAAGGGATGTCTGGAGGTCTCTGGTCCAACATCCCTGCTCAGGGAGGGCCACCTGAAGACGGCTGCCCAGGAATATGTCCATCTAGCTTTTGAACAGCTCCAAGGAGACGCATTCATAAGTGGTACCTTTCTTTTCACGTTATTACTGGAAGCAAAACTGTACAACAGTGCCGCATCAAGTTAAAACAATAAACCCAAGGGGCTCAGTAGCTCACAAATTTTTACGTTTTAGCCTAGGTAGGTCACTAAAATCAAGAGAGTCAATTTCAGTTATCATTTCTTGGGGGAGGGGAAAATCCTGTTAAATCATACTTAAAATAGGAAATTACCTTATTGTTCCAGACACGGCTACATTTTGGGATTAAAGGTGCTGCAGAAAAGCACAAAAGTTAATACTATTAACATCATGAGACAGCTTTATCTAGCACTCTGCTGTTTGTCCTTGGATTTTAAGAGAATTTGAGAACTGGTTTTGTCACATTTCAGGCATGACCTCTCATGTGCTCTGACACATCGCACTGGGCTGCGTATGTGACATGTTTTCCTTAAAGACAGAAGTCTGATGTGACCTATACAACTCCACACCATGACTCACAGCATGATGTTATTGGGCATAAAATCTAAAAAGATGTTTTTCAAAATGCACTGTTAAAAGAGTTAGTTTTTCATCCTGCAAAGAAAAAAAAATTTGAAAAAATCAAAAATTCCTTCTAAAAATGCCAAATTCTTCTTCATACATTTTTAGGTCTGGTTTGGTGTTTATAATATAAGATTCTTCTCTAAAGACTTAAATCAACAGATAGAGAGTGATGGAAATGTTCTCTTCAAGTTGTTTTTCTTCTTGCTAAAATACATCCTCGGTACATTTGTATTCCCTAGGTAAGATAAAGGTGAAATGAGCAAACTGTGCAACATGCAATGAGATGATGAATGCTTCTCCTTATCCTAAATTTCAAAGACAACAGCCCTGTGCTGTTTCTTTTGAGCCACATTTATTATCACTTCCATAACAATACCTGGTTGAATTCGAAACTCATGTCCCTTATTGAGATGTTACCTTCATAGCAGGATCTTATCTTCTGTCTGAACACTGTCAGGTACCCTGAGCTCACAGCAGACACTGAGCAGTATGTCGTACACAGCTGTTTTGTGTTGTGGAACACCTCAGTATCTTCGAATCACAAGGAGCTGGGTTTTGGACCCAGTTCAATATGCCCTGAAGCTAGTCATATATGAAAGATATGTCATGTCATTGTAAAAATAAGACCCAGGACCCTTCCAGCCTACCATGAAGTGCATTTACAAACCTGCAGCCCTCCTCCGTAAAGAAGCACAGCGTGTGGGTGCTTGGGGGCATGCTGGAGCCACAGATACACAGCTCCTTAATGCCTACTGCCATGGGTACAGCTACCCCCATGATCCCCCAGCTTGCTGACCTGGCTGCTCTATCACTGTCCCCTAAGCAGGCCAGGTCAATTTAAACAGACTAATTTAAACAGCAGATTCAGATTTATTTTACTCATTTTCACTGAGGTGGGCTGGCGGAGCCCTCACACGGGTAGCTGAGGGAGTAGATCAGAGTATCAGAGTGGATAGCACTGAAAAGCTTGGCAATACATCTTCTGCTGTCAGAGCCACATCCAGGAGAGATTGTCATAATGCTGCATCTAGGCATCTGTGGGAGTAAAACTAGCTTATTTAAAACTTCCTTAAGTCTCTCTAGGTTATGTTGCACTCTGAAAGGAATGAACAACTCTATAAACAAAGTCCTTCTCCACATCGAGGAAGGTCATGGCTATGTTTTAGCCTCTGAATTGCCTTTGTCTTTGTCTTCCCAGCACTGTGAGGTGGCATGATGCAAGGAAAGAAAAGTTAGGACCAGTCTGTGATGTTCATTCATTGTGGGTAGCCTGCCACTGCTGAAGGAGCAAGGTGGCAATGGTTGAGGACCAAAGATGCCAGTTGGAAAAAACCTGGTATAAATTCTGAATGTGGCAGATTCTGCCAATTGCCAGTGAGATTTCAGTCCAATAAGAATCTTTTGGAGGTGAGCCTGCACTGAATAACCTTAGCCACTTAAGGTGGGCATGTAAAATTAAGTGCTGCGAACACTCACAGTAGCCTCTGTGTTTCAGCTTCCTGATTTTTGCTGGGCTGGTGGAATATTGTCCGGCATATCTATTTCCCTTGCTTCCATCCTACCCTGCTCTGGACAGTGATTGACAAGAAGAGTGCCTCTCCTCCACAAAGCTCTCACCCTGAGAGCTCAGTGGCAGCTAAAGATTATCCTTCATGTAGAACCTCTCTTCTGGCTCTGGGGATCAGCACTGCTAATTCACTTTTTCCTTAATGCTGCCTGCAGCAAACTGGTCAGAAGCCTGCCGATCAGCCTGATCCAGAAGAAACTTGTTCAAGTGAACTGAGTATCAGCAGCAATCAAATTTGTGGTGGTCTCTAAGCAAATATCCCCACTCAGTAATTTTGCTTTGTTTGTGTTGCTCAGGCAGCATCTATAATCAACTGTCCATGAAGTTTTTTGACTTAACAGTAACATAGAGCCATGAAAATAATACATTCACTTAAGCACATTCAAACTCCAGTTCTAAAAATACAACTGCTGCTGGGTAGGCAGATGGATTTAATGCATACATGTTTGTGAACAAAGAAATCTATTCATGTTCTGTAATGTTGCCCTAATCAGCTTCACACCTTATTTTTACACTGGCAGTGATTTTCTGAAAAGGAATAAAATCAATCTGTCTGGTAATGAAACTTCAGTGTAAGAAGGCTTTTAGATGTACTATCAAACTAAAATGAATTGGTCTGCCCACAGCTCTGTAAGTTTTGATCAAAGTTCAAAGTAAAAAATTATCTTCTGCTGTGCAATTACGCTTTGGCACATAGAATAGCATGTTCTTCATTCAACCGCATCTTTATATTAGCTGAATATTTTACTTATATCTTGTTAGAAACTGTACTTCTCCATAAGGAATCCATAAATAAGGTAGTAATAGAATGGTATTCCCATTCATATTTGCCTACTCTAGGCCTGCATTAAGCAAGTATTTCTTTGAATGCTAACTTAAAAGTCAATTAAATATTACATTTGAAAATATCATAGCATAATATAGCTAACTGCAGTCATTAACTTGTGCATAACATTAATATAAAATTTGTGTGGAATCTTCTACTTGATGAGAAAGTGAAATATGTTTCTTTTCAGCAATGTTAGAAGATATTCTCAAGATGTTCATAGGAAGTGCACATAACTAGAATAAGGGAATTAGAGTTTCTTTAAAAACAAACAAATCCAATCCAAACCATTTTTTCTTCCAACATCACAGTGGAGCCATCTTCAACTCTGGTTTGGGCTGGAGATGTGCTCTCTGTAATTATGTCAGGGAAAGAAACGTCCAGGTAACAGCTTAGTTGTTCATATCTTGTGATTTTTAGATATACTGAGACAAGCTTTGAAGATAAACGGAGTAACTCTCATCTTTGCAGTGTGCAACTTATAGCAAATTTGCTTATCAGTAGTAAAGGAAATAGAAGGCTTATAACTATGGCACAAAAGTCCTTTGTAAGGTAGACTTGATGCATTTTTTTCAATAGGTCTAATGTAAGTACTTAGCAGAGTGTCTTTCTCTGCCCCCTTGACATTTAAACAGGAATCTATTAGTCAACTGATGTCATTAGCTAAAGTACATTCTTTCTAAGGATGACACTGATGATCTAATCGATCATCATTATTAAGCTAGCATCAATCAACTGCAGGTAGACTACAGCAGCAGCCTGATAGATGAAGTTCCTCTACTAAAGTTGAGACAACGGATTTCTTTTGAATTCCTTGCTGCCTTGCTGGTTTTAAAACTCACAAAATGGTGAAAGGCCAAATTCTGCCACTGATTTCAATGATGATGTTATTTTAGATTTGTGTTGTACAAGAAAATAAGAGGAAACTTATTTCGGTGGTGGGAAGACCACAAACGTGTTATAGTTGTGGTATAGCAGTTCAGAAGGATCAGCAAGATGTTGTCTGTTAGGTACCAAAGGCAAATTTTATTAACAATTCTCAGCTTTAGACAGCACCAGTCTAATACAGTGAAATAAACTGCTGGAAATTCTTAGTCTTTTCACAGCAGTTTTAGCAAAAATGAAGGGACATCCAAGAAATAAGACAAATGTTGATCTGTGCATTCCTTCTTCCACTGCTGACTGTACCCTTTAGGTTTATAGAAGCTATTTTATGAAGAGTCTAATACATATTTTGAGCAAAGTTAGGAGCTATTTGTCCTGGGTTTGGCTGAGATAGAGTTCATTTTTTTCTAGTAGTGGGTACAGTGTTGTGTTTCAGCTTTAGTCTGACAATGATGATGATAACACACTGATGTTTTAGATGTTGCTCAGGAGTGCTTATCAAGATCAAGGACTTTTCTGTCTCTCATGCTCTGACAGTGAGGAGCTGCACAAGAAACGGGGAGGGACCACAGCCAGAGCACCTGACCCAAACTAGCCAAAATTATATTCCATTCCACAGAACATCATACTTAGTATATAAACCACAGGGGAGCTGGGTGGAAGGTGCTCAGGTAGGTCTGGGCATCAGTCACAAGGGTGGTGAGCAATTATATTGTGCACCACTTGTGTTTGTTGGGTTTTATTCCTCTTTGTCTCTTTATTTCCATCAGTAATACTAGCATATCTATCTGTACTCCAATTATTAAACTTCTGTTATCTCAACCCATGGGGTTTTGTCTTTCTTCTGATTCCCCAGGGATGGCAAATGAGCAAGTGACTGCTCTGCTTTGCTGCTAGGGCAAAAAACAACACTATTACAGTCATATAAGTTGTGTTCAGGGGATAAGATACCACTAACCTTTGAGTGGATTCTGTTCTTTTGCTGATGGGAAGGGAGTGAATAACCATACAGTGGATATGGATGCCCAATGGCCTACACTAAGGTGATAGCTTCCAGCAGTAAACAAGTGTGAGGAAAGAGGTGAGCTTTGCCAGGAAAGGGGCAGGAAGACATTATCCTCTTCAATGAATGAAAAAGAAGCAGAGTTTAAAACACTCCTTTAGTCACTATTTGGTTATTCATCTTCTTCTCTGATAACATAGGACTGACTTCTATAGGGCTAACCAGCTTATAGACTGCATGCTCCTCATGGCAAAGGTCTGGCACCCACCTTGGTCTAGAAAGATTCATCACACTCCAGAGCTGCTAAATTTACAGGGCCACAGCAATCCATATTACCAAGCCCATATTCAGGAAGGATCTACCACTGGTGAGTTCCTAAAGAGTACCCAAGCGGAGTAGTCCCTGACCATGAGGAAACAGAATGCGCACATGCCTTGTGTGAAATGGGTTTGTGCTCTCTGAGAAGTTATTTGCCCATCTCAAATGCTCACACCCTGATGGCATCTGGACAGTAGCCATGTAGTGAAATTATCCCATAACAGCACATTTTCCTCCAGTGGCAGTGAGACCCAGGCAGGCAGAGCCTGTGCCACAGAGAGATGTCATACCAGCCTTTGAAAGACAGGAATGAAAGGAAAAGATGAAGCAAGCCAAGATGAGGGTGCCTGTCGGGTCTGCCTCATCCCTGTCAGATGTCAGCTGCCTCCACTGCTTCTAACTATAAATGTGACAGATAGGTCCCTCATGCCAATGACTGCTTGTAATTGTGCATGATGAAAGGATCTGAGATTATGGCGCTGTCAGAGGATTCTGTGTCAAACTTGAAATTTATATTTAGTATTTACCTCACTTGAAGTCCCTTAAGTTGTTACCACAGTTCTTAGGCAATTCTGCCCACTGAGTGCCAAGTAAATGGATAGTGCTTTACCATAAACCAGCCCTTCAGCACAGCTTCAAGTATTGGCCAAAGATTTGGGTAGTTTGAAGAGATCAGCAGTGAATTGTGGGACATCCATTAATTGATGTAAATTACCTGGATGCAGGTTGGCCTTACTCAAGATGGTTAGCTTCTGTTCCAGATTTATAACAAACTCTCTAGTTGCACTTCTCCATCAGCCCAACTGCAACTAAGCTAGAATAATTGCATCACTGTAACCCTACTGGGATGGCTCAAGAGTTTTCTAAGATGGATGAGTTCTCATCAGAATGAATCTTGTAACAGAACAACTGCTTTTGGGTGGACTCTGATAGCAGCTCTGGGCATCATTCATTGTGAGAGTATTAATCTGAAGGAAAAAGAATGAAATGACAAAGAGGAAGTTCAACTTTAATGAAATCAACTCCACTGAGACGAGGCAAATCATCAGCCAAATACGCCTGCATGGATTTCTGCAGGCAGAGATGAGCTTGCTTTGCTCTTCTTCCAGTTAAAAGTCATAACCGGTCTAGTTCTTGATTGGTCTTGGCACACCCTGATCATCAGCAAACCATAGACCCCCTATGGTTCGTATTGCCAGAAATGGTGTGTTTGAATCCAAAGCAAACAGAGTAAAGCTGGATTCTCTGTCTCAACATTCCTGCCAGTGATAACATTTAATGTTATTAACACTTCTTTTTAACAACATTTCATTTTACTCCTTAATGGTGGACGATGACAGCAGACTACAGCGCCAGCACCAGGGCTCCAGCTAAGGGAAACCAAGTGAGAGACAACACAGCGAAATTTTGGTAATATATGTCAGTGACAATGTGTCCTTACTGCTCTGATCTGTTAGCATTATATATATATATATATATATAATATATATATTCTGTCTGATGTAAATATCTGCACAAGTGAGAGGGAGTTGGAACCTTTCACCCTATTCCTGAAATTATTCTTGGATTTGCCATAGACTCCACAGTTACCCAAGAAATGAAGTCTGATGTGCTCACAATCTGCTGGGACGTGGCTATAAATTATGTGCCTGACAGATTTTAAATTTGACCTTAAATACCGTATGCATTTAGCATAGATATCTAGTTAACAGCAACCAGCTCACACAATGCTCAGTTCTGTGTGCTGCATGCAAGATTTCTTATGCTATACATGAAAGAGCACATTATACAGGTTTACAGATGCACTTCTCTTGAACTGATTTTTCCACCTCTGTGTGTCTCATTAATTTTGCCTCTTCATATACCAAACCATGGGCACAAAGAAATTCTTTACTGTAAGGGTGGTGAGGCACTGGAATGGGTTGCCCAGGGAAGTTGTGAATGCTCCATCGCTGGCAGTGCTCAAGGCCAGGTTGGACATAGCCTTGGGTGACATGGTTTAGTGGGAGGTGTCCCTGCCCCTGGCAGGGGTGTTGGAACTAAATGGTCTTAAGGTCCTTTCCAACCCTAGCTATTCTATGATTCTATGATCATTTTTGGTGTTACAAAATGGCAGTAGTGGGGTTATGACTTTAAATAATCAGAGCAATCACTGGCTTACCTGAAAGAGTGAGAATTTTCCTATAAGAAAAACTTTCTGTTTACATGTCTAGGCAGAACATGGCAGAGTGAGTCTTAATAGAAACGTTTTTTTGTGCCTTGGCTCCTTTCAAGAAGAGGAGAAGGACCTTTCCCAGAAGGGTGCACTGTACCTATACTTGAAACAAGCTGACTTTTGAAGTACCTACTTCTGGAAGAGAAGCTTCTTAGTACCCAACAGAAACAAATCAAATCAGTGACCTTTATTTTAAATACATTGTAATATCTTCAGAGATCAAACTGTTTTGTTTTTCCCATCTAAGGTTGGCATCAAGGAGCAAAGAGCTGACCTATCTGTTGGGGTTTGGACGAGACCTTGTTTCTTTACTCCTAACCCAAACACAGAGTTTCTGAGATTCATCAGGCACCTTCAGCACTAATCTGCCTTTTAAGTATTACATGAGATTTTGTTCCCACTTATACCAGAAGAAATTCTGAGTAAATCAAGCAGGTGACTTTGCATGTCCCGAAGTTAACAAATCCTCCAGGGCTCCTTCTCAAGCTGACTCGTTTTTCAGACCCAGTTTCATATTTCTCACACATTATGATGCTCAGGAGCACTCCATGATATTCAAACAACAGTATTTTATTTATAAACTCCCAACACACAGCACTCCATAAGAAATAAATCTGCAACTTCTTCAGGTTGCTTGTGTGCTCCCTGGTCAGTGTAAAAACATGCAATGGTCAGGAAAGGCCCCACTGTCTTCTTCAAACGGTAGGTGATAAAACCCAAACTTTTCAAAGCCTTTTGCCTCATTGAGCATCAGCCTCTTACCCCTTTGCCCACAGGGTCTACTTTCTGCTGATGTGTGCATGCTGATACTGGAATGCTGAGTTGAAATTACTCCAAGTACTGAGAGCTTTCAAAGCTTGTGAAAGAAATTACAGGAAATAGGGTTTTGCAAAGAAAGCCAGCACAGAGACTTTGATTGCCATTAAGAAACTGCAAGTCAATGGAAGGCTCTTGAGATCATATTCCTTGACCTCATGTCAGGAATTCTCACTTATTTGGCATTTCTAAGTCAGATCAAGATGAAGCTTCCTACAATCCTATTGGCCCAGATCTTTTAGCGTGCCTATTAATACTTCACTAATATTCCCCTTAAATTTGTCTTTACAGACTATTACTCCAGTAATACCTTCAAATTCAAACCAAGCGCCCCTAAGGCCAAGCATACAGACTTTTGCTGATGCTGCCTGTCAGTCCCAAGATGCTGAGTCTGAAAGTGCCCACATCTTCTGAGGATCTTACTCTAAAACACTGTATTTGGGGACTGCCTTGGAGCATGCTAAATATGGAGATACTAAATCATGGAGGGAAAGCAAGGAGAAGGAAAGCAAAGACAGCAACAGCACAGTAAAGCAAAGTTAATTTAGGCCAGCAGCACCAAAACTGGCTTACAAGTATTTCACTACTTTGCCCTTTAAAAAAAAGAACTTTCACATTTGTGCTTGGAAAGTTACTGAAATATACTGATAAATATTTATAATTTCTTTTTATTTAAATAAATGTAAGTAAAATGTCATATTTTATGCCTTGTCTGTTCTGATGCTCCTGAATATACAGCAGAAATGTAAAACAGAAAGATATTCTGAAAAAAAGGTAACAAAAATATCGGACTAGTATATGATGAGAAAAGAAAACAAACTGGCTTATCCCTTAAGTATGATGGCAATTTTATTAATTCTTTTTAATTACACTAGCATTATGTGTATTAAAAGTTAATTGCCAGAAGAGTATAGATCATCAAATGTTTATGCATCTAAGATGTAGAAATGATAATGGATTTACTAAAATAGCCATCCAGGGCTTCTTCTGATGAATGTTTGAATGCAAGTGACTTATTAATTGAAGATAAGTGGAATTTCTGTGCCACTGTTAAAGTAAAACACACCAGTTTTGTCCTCAGCTAATATAAATCTGTCCATACGGCTCATTCAGCATTATTCTTTCTCAGTGAGGCATGTGCATTGTACCAACGATATTACTAAGTTTATAACCAGCAAAAATTTATGCTAGCAGAGAAGAAAGTCAGGCCGGTTAAAATCAGTATACTTTTCACGCTGTATAACAACCAGGGTTTAAGCATATTTCTTTAAGGCATAAAGCAAGGGAAATGTTCATAAATGTGACAAATGATCATCACTTATCATGAAGCTTGATCCAAACTCCATCAAAACAGATGGAAAGACTCTTGATCTCATCGCCTATTGGACTTCTCCCATTTCATGCTATACTGCGGCGCTCCCTTCCAAGTCTTCTGGAAGAAGTCTATGAGACATCTCAGAGAGTATGCAGTACAGTGAGGGCTGGATTTTCTAGGAAGGGAAAGGTCAACAATCCCAACACTTAAAAAATTTAAGTTATTAACAGTGCTTGCACACCAGTCTATAATCACTTAGAATATGATCTCTAGAGGAGATTCTTTTTTCTCTATACATTGAAGACATGGCTGCAGTTAGTTATCTCCTTTGTCTGACAGGGGGTGAGTCCAGAGAGCATCTTCAATATGAGGCTTCTTGTGAAAGGAATAGAAGACAAGTCCTAATGACTTAATTGCCTACTATTACTTTTTTTTTTTAGGGGAAAAAAAGTCCTATATTTTTCCCCTTCCTAATGAGCTTAAACATTAGGCGCATTGGCCACTTCCTGCATATGTTTGTTCTGTGTCCTATACAGCTGGGACCATGCCATCTGAAAGCAGTCTGCTTGAGGTAGCTGGAGTGCCCACTTGGAAACAGTGGAGCTTTTCTTGAAATCCTCACCCTGAATAAGGCCACTAGTGAATAAGATGAATACCTTTCAACTGCACTGTTCCCAAATATCTTAAAAAGTAGGTAAGGGGTGTCCATATTGTTTGTCCTTTTCAGGTTGGTCTGTTTTGCAGTAAGTGTTTAGAGACACAGAGATTGTGTAGCAGCCTGATTGCCAAGAAATTCCCATGGTGAGCAGTCAAGTGGCAAGTTGTCCCAACAGCATAACAGGTCGTTTGGGTTTGCCTCCTGTATGCATGGATATGCATTATTTGTACATAGCAGGATAATGGGAACAAGAGTGGCTATGAACCTTTTCTCTTCCTATCTTCTCCTGCCTGCCCCTCCACCTTGCAAAATCCGTGGATCAAACCACTCTCTGAGACACTGAGAAATGTGGACTTCAAAAACCACTTTGAAGGGATTAAAGCTGACTCAGCATGTCCCATACTGTGGTAGTGAGTGCTCCTGCCTCTGAGTAACTGACCAAAGCAGGAACTACTGCTACCAAGGCGTTTAGGGTTTATAGTTCAGTGAAAAGAAAAGGAGGACAATTACACAGGACTCAACCTGAACACAATTTGCTCCCCATTTTGCCAGTTATCAATTAGTCACACAGCCCTAAATTTGAACATTAATGAATGCTTCTATTTTTGGAGTATACTTAGTCAAGAATCTTGAGTCCCCAGAGGATAGCAAGGACATTTATAATCAAGAACATAGGAACAAATATTTATCTGGTGTCACCTTTGATATTGCTTTATACAGTATTCTAGAAGTGCCAACTGATAGCTTAAGGTTTGCTTGTTCGAAGTGCTGTGTTAATATTAACTTAGTAAAACTAGTCATGATTTATAACTAAACTAAACCTCAGCAGAATACTGGTATAGAAAAAGCACATAAACTCACAAGTCAATGGATAATCTTACTACCTCTTTGGTGTCTCACGCAGGCCCATGCTAAGATAAGCCCTACAGTCAGAACAGAAGGTAAAAGACATACATTTGCTCTGACCTTTGACGTCTCCCTGCTACCAACTGCTAAACTGTGTATGAAAAAAATCATCAAGGAGAAAAAGGTCATGGTGTCAATTTAAGAAGGGCTTTCAGTATAACTGAAGAAAAATGTAGTGGGTAGAATGATGTAAAAACTGTCCTTTGCCACAGCAAGAAAAACAAAACAAAGACCCCAGGGGAAGTTCTCCTCCAAAAGCCACATAATCCTTCCCAGGTGTACTCTAAGGTCTGCCAAACATCCACCTGGATGGATGGTCTTGTTGAAAGCTGCTCCTGACCTTTTCTCTCAGCCAGTCACAACTCCCCTTCCAGATCAAACCTGTTTACTAGCAGCTATGTATACCTTGTTCCTGCAATTCGGCAAAACTGCCCTGTAGTAGAGCAGTCAGAAACTGATGTTTATGTGGCTGGGCTTTATCTACTCCTCCACCTGAATTTGGGCGTAGGGACTGGGTAGCTGGCAGGCACCTAAGAGCAGAACTTATGGATGCTGCTGGTAGAAAGTGTCTTTACTAAAGAGTGGGAGGTGTCCCTGCCCATGGCAGGGGGGTTGGAATTAGATGATCTTAAGGCCCTTTCCAACCCTAACTATTCTAGGATTCTATGATTCTATAATATCACAGAAGGGTTTGGTTTGGAAAGGACCTTAAAGATCATCTAATTCCAACCTCTTTCCACTGGACCAGGCTGCTCAAAGCCCAGTCCAACCTGGCCTTGAGCACTGCCAAGGATACAAGTATCTCAGCCTGGATTTCTCCTGACTTCATATCACGACTATGCAGCACACTGGAGATCATCTTTTCCCCTGCTAGTCCAAAGTTTGCCTTATGTATTTATTTATGTGACTTGACTTGATGTGCAAAAATGCCTCCAAGCACTCTGACAGTAATTAAATTTACGATCCCCATAGGATTATTCCGCAAATGATGACAATGTAGGTATTGACAAGGTGCTTACAAATCCACGCTTGTTCCAGCACACAAAATGAACATGTGTCATGCCGAAGGAGTAGCACTGTTGTTGGTATACGCTCGCCTCCCACATGAAATGCCATCATACCTGTTAAAACACTTGAAAACGTGTTAGCACTCAACCAAAAATATTTTCAAAATAACACTTGAACATAAGAACCCCTCAGCGCTGGAAACTTTCCCCTAATTTCCTGCTAACATTTACTTGCTGAAGAAGCTCACTCCCCAAAGAAACTGCAAGAAACAATTAGGAGACCTGTTGGCTGAGCTGAACGCCCAGACTGTTAAATGCTTGTTAATGTGATCTTGACATTTCTCATTCTGACCCTGCTTAACACAATGCTCTTCAATCCTGCCTCCTGATAATGTTTTATTGAAAAGAGAGAGAAATAAGAAGCACAAAAACTTCTTGCAAGTATCCATAGGTCTTAACACGGTGGTTAAGACAAACTGCTGAGAACATTAGTGTTGCACAGGCAAGCACTTCAGAAACTGCTGGAATTGAAGTCACCTGTGGAAAAGGCGGTGTACGACTGCAGAACTGAAGACAGTGACAGAGCAACAGAGGAGGGTGTGATAATACCCTGTATGGGGATTGTACAGGCAAAGTAATCATGTTATTTTGTGCCTTTCAGTGCTTGAAGCTTTCAACCACAATATTCATCCTGATTGTTTTATGTGTAATTTCCTATCTCTGCCTTCTTTTTTCTTTTTTTTTTTTTTCCTAAAGCAAATAGAAATGCTCTGGCATTGTTTCACAGTGATATTCACCATCAGCAGTACCACAGCCACGACAGAGACACCAAACAAGGCAGCAGAAATAAATGTGATTTCTAGAAACCTCATCTCCAGACCCACCTTAGCTACATCTGCTGGTCAAGTTGTGATTCAGCCCTGCAACAGGAGAGCAGGAAAGCTGGAGGTGAACCAGAATCTCCAAGTCCAAGCTCTTCACAAGCAAGCACTGATATGAAATTGTACTGGGTTTGGCTGGGTTGAAGTTAGCTGTCTTCATAGCAGCTCATACGGTTCGGATCTGTGATAAAAACAGTGGTAGTAACACACAGATCTTTCAGCTATTGAGCAACAGTGCTTGCACAGCATCAAGCACTGTTCCTCACTTTGCTCCCCAAGGAGCAGGCTGGAGGTGGGCAACATGCTGGGAGGGGACAGAGCTGGGACAGATGAGTCAAAGGAATTAATATTCCACACCACAGAGCACCACACTCTGCCATAAAACCTGGAAAGATCAGTTTTCAAGCCACAACTTTCCAAATTAGCCATTGCTCAGAGACTGACTGAACATTGCTGGAATGGCTGCCTTTTCAACACTTTCTTTTCCTCCTGTTTTCCTTTCACTTACTGAACTGTATTTATCTCTACCCATCAGTTTTTCTCACTTTTTATAGAATTATAGAAACATATCACAGAACGGTTTGGGTTGGAAGGGACCTTAAAGCTCATCCAGTTACAACTCCCCTGACACGGGCAGGGACACCTCCCACTTAGACTAGGTTGACCAAAGCCCAGTCCAACCTGGCCTTGAACACTGCCAGTGGTGAGGCAGCCACAGCTTCTTTGGACAACCTGTGCCACTGCCTCACCACCTCAGAGTAAACACTTTTTCCCTCATATCTAAATCCACCCTCTCTCAGTTTAAAGCCCTTCCCTCTTGCCCTATAACTACATGCCCTTGCAGAAGTCCCTTCTCCAGCTTTATTATAGTCCCCTTTAGGTACTGGAAGGCAGATTTAAGGTGTCCCCAGAGCCTTTTCTTCTCCCGACTGAGCAAGTCCAACTCTCCCAGCCTGTCTTTAATAGGAGATGTGCTGCAGCCCTCTCAGCATCTTCATGGCCTCCTCTGGACTTGCTGTGACAGGTCCAAGTCCCTCTTCTACTGAGGGCCCCAGAGCTGAACACAGCACTGCAGGTGGGGTCTCACGAGAGCAGAACAGAAGGACAGAATCACCTCCCTTAACCTTCTGGTCACACTCCTTTTGGTGCTGCCCAGGATATTGTTGGCTCCCTGGGCTTTGAGCTCATGTTAAGCTTCTCTTCAACATGCACACCTGAGCACTTCTCCTCAGGGAAGCTCTTGATTCCTTATCTCACTTTCAATCGTATGATTCTCCCCCTGATCCCACTCTCCCTGATCCCACTCTCTCTGGCGGAGTGGTTGGGTGGAGGCTTTGTAGCTATCTAGGATCAATAAATCACAGAAGATCCTAAGTTTTATTTTCCTGTCGTTGGCAGTGTCTAGAGGTTAGTGTGCCAGTGCTGGGTATCAGGAGGGCACTCATCGTGTGCACCACAACAGCACCAAGAAAAATGACACTGTTGGTGCTGTAAAACCAGCAGGGAGAATCCACCTTGCTGGCTCTTACTCAAGCAAGTTGCCTCTTCTCTGGACAGTACAGCAAACCAAATGGCCCTGTGCTACCCGAACATAGTAGGTTGACTAACCAGCAAATATGTGGTCAAATACATGGTAGTCACCAGATAAAAAAAAAAAACCTTGCTCCTCTCTTCAAACCTGTAACTTTGATTCAAGGTTTAAATGTCAGTGCTTGTCACATCCGCTTTTGTCTACTGTGGGCTAGTCCTATGATAGAAATGCCTTCACATTCTTCTGTTCATCAAAATGATTTTGAGTGGACCTGACATTTTCCTGACCACACTGTGATGACTAATGACAGTATATATATATGTCATGTTCTAACTTGCAGTTTGACAACAGTAAAAAAAAAATGCAAGAACTGCTGTGCTTCAAAATGCAGTAAATCCTGAGCCATGATACAAATTCTTAGTCACGCCATTACCCTAGGATATGAGTTTCCACCAGGATTAGAAGGTGATTTGATTTGTTTGTTTCCAATAATGTTATTAAACTTCTGATTTGCTTGAAATAGCTCTTCGTTTGGCCTGTATTTGTTGCACAATTTACACTGAATTTCAGAACAGTTAACTGAAGGGTTCTGTGAAGAGCTCCCATAGGCATGATCAGCGGCCAACGGTGACAATTCAACAACAGAGCGTTTGTGATATCTACACCATCACGACCACATAGCAGGCACCACTCTCAGACTGTGTCCTATCTGATGACCTCATGAGACAAGCATTGCTACAAACTGTAACCAACATTGCTAATTACCAACGTAGCAACAAAAATGAAGTAACTGTAGAAGTTTACTGAAGCTGTGGAGAATTCTGAATGATCTAAAAGTATGCTGGCAGCACTGCCTTCTTCTTTGTAAGAATGCAAGAGTCTGTCATTTCCTGAAGCTGGGTAGATTGGTTTTTAATAGTATTAATATGCTCCAAAATTAGCCTCAGTTTAACATGCAGAAAAGATACCCAAGAAGTAGTCACCTTTGAGGGTCTGGGGCATTCTGAATACGATTTAATGGCAAGTGTGAAAAACAAATGAGTGTCATAAGTAGTCCCCAGAGATTTCCAAATGCCATAAGCAGACAGAGAGTTATCGATTGTTGCTTAACATGCCTGTGGAAAATAATGGGGTAACAGCATCTGTGCTGTAACAGATAAAGTCATTCTGTCTGTTGTGCCACTACCAATATTCGGATATCCCCAGAGCTGAAGCCTCATTATTTGTAATGCCAGCTCCACTGTAACTAGAAACGATAGCAAACAGGCTCCCAAACCCTTGTGCTTTTGTTGTCTCATACCAAAATTGTGAAGCAGTTTGAGGAAGAAAAGGCAAATCGATAAGCAATTATTTAACAGCCCTCACCACTCTTTGCCCATGTCAACTAATTGAACTAATAAATAATTCATGGCTCTCTTGCTACCTCGCTAGAGACGGTGGCAGTTTCCTCCAATGTGTCATTGCTGTTGATAAAGAGGTGACAGGGATGATCTTTCCCCATCTCCTTTCAGTCACAAGTGGCCTTGTGAGTTTGACAGTGGTAGTTCAGGGTTTCTCTGCCAAGCTGAGCAGGTCTGGCAGGGAGAAAGGGAGGCACAGAGTGCCCAGGCTGCCTAATTATAAGGTGTCACTTGTATTCCGTCTCCTCCTAACGACGCAAGTGGGCCAGGAGGCTCATGTACATGGTCCCACTCCTGCGTATCTCTGATGTAGTTCACATGAGTGATGCAAGCTGGGGAGTGCCAAGATACTGGCAGAGGCTGAGGGCTCCCTGCGGAGCAGGGGTGATGCCCTGGAGCAGGAGGACAGGCACTGGCAACTGATCCCATCCCAGCCCAGACAGAAGCAGTGCAGCCAGGGGCATCAGGTAGCCCCAGCTCTGGGAATCGGGCACCTCCCTAGGGATAGGCTGAGGCCAGGTGGGATGTCTGCCAATGGGTGACGGTCAGGATCAGGCCCAGTGAGGCTAAGCTGGGTCAGATATTTCTAGGATGGTTGGGCTCAGTTCTGGCCGCATAATCCCCATGATACGAGGGGCCATCCTCAGTTGCTCCAGCCCTGAGCTGCCCCAAGCCTGGCAGCAAGCACTGGAGCAAACAATGTCTCAGGGCCCTGACAGGCAGAAAACTAAAACTCTCATGAGATGAGCTCATGAGAACTGGAAAAGAAGGCAAGCTGTCAGGACACAGCCCCTTCCACGGGTCTCCATACACCACAAGACTACATGATTCATTAGGCAACGTATAGTTTAAAGCAAGGTGGCGGGGTTTCTACAGTCATAGCTGATATTTATTAACATTCATTATTTCAAGGGTAACTACAAACACCACCATTTTTATGTTATTGCTGGGTCATTTTTTTTTTTTTAATATAACACTGCAAGCTCCATGATTTCTTTTCCTTTGCACATCAGCAAAGAGCCATTGTGGGTGACTGGGGAGTCTGATGCAGTTTGATTTGACTTATTTTGGTTTCTTTGATGGGAGGATATTTCTCATCAAGTTTCAGAAAACTGAATTAATCATCTTCCACATCCAAGTCTCCATGTGTGAACTTTAGGACATACCAATATTACAAGCTTTAAAATACATATGAAGGAGGCGACAGGTAAGATAGAAGAGTAGGTAGCATTGTACTTCTTCATCATGGAATGATAGGTCATACTGGGAATCAATAGGAAGTTCAGATTCTGAACAGAGACATCTAAATTCCAGAGAATGTTTCCCAGAAATCTCATTTAAGACCTTATAAATGCTTACCTCTTCAGGAGACTTCAACTTTTGACTCACAATTTTCAACTGCTTTACACGGTGTTTTTTTCTTGGGTACGTTTCGGGTGTTTATGAGAATAACCTTAGGAAAAAGTTACTGCTTTGAAATAGTATTTCAAATTGAAAGAAATCACACATTGAGAAACTCAAGAACCCTGGCTTGGAGCAGGAATGTTGTCCTCATATCAGAGACAGTTCTCTGATGCATTTACAAAGTCTGAAGGATCTTTATTTACATGGTCCCAGTTGGATTTGTTGGTATTTGGTACCTAGATTCTCTAAAGATGTTGTGGCACCAGGTACCTTCAGCTCAGGCTGTAGAGGCTGAAAGCATTTTTTTCTGTAGTTGGTTTCCTGGACTGTCAGGAACCAACATGTCATTGTTGGAGATGTCTTCCTCTCCTGAATCACCACAAGTCCATCTAATGCAATTTGGATGAGCAGCAAATTCCTTGTCTGTCCACCACTTGCCATGCATTGCTTAATTTTGTGGAGTGGTCCTGCAGTGCATGCATTGCACTCCTTGCAAAGTGCAATTATTAAGGGGACATATGGTTCTAATGTAAAGGATGGCCCTGCCCATGAAAGGTTGTCCAAAGTGAAATGCCCTGAAAGGTTTATGGGGTGGATACTGTGTCCTGAGAGCATACCATTCCACTCCAAAGGTCTTCTCCCATCAGGCCACAGCATTTGCCAATGAAGACGTAGCCTTTCTGTAGGCTAAAGAAGTAGCAATTTCCCATCTCAAATGCAGAGGACAAAGACCAGGACAGGCAAAATGAAAGTATAAGAAACCTATCTGAATATAAAAATGGGTTGTTTTTTGTCAGTACATGCTATGAAGTTCATTTAGACCTTCAGACAATGAGTTTCAAACTGCTATGAGGAAGCTTTGGCAAGATAAACGGGAGCCAAATGCACGTGGAAGTGGAAATGGAACAAAGAGCTGGGAGGAGAGAAGCAGAACAATGGCTGGCAGCATCCAAACCATAATTCAGTGAATAGGTCATGGCTGAAACCCACAGAAGTTTGTCCATTGACTTCACCCTAGAACTGCAAAATGCTTTACATCCACCAGCTTGAGCTGGGTGTGATTTTAGGGCTGTTACAAACACAATTGAACTTTCAAGTAAAAAATTGTCCCATCAACACCTCACTTCCTGCTCTCATGCTGCAGTTCTGCCTGTAGCTGTAAGCTAAGCACAGCCACTCAGCAGGAATTAGCTGTTGTTGATCTACTGGCTTAAATAGCAGTTTCTTAGATTTATACCTGCCTGATATCCTACTCTTGGAATTTGGCAGCGAGATGAAGAAAGAGCTTATTGTGAAAACTTCTATACTTCAAAATGAAAATGTCTGTGTGGTCTAAACCTAAGTATGTATTATTAAGCCTATTACCAGCTGTAGTTGACTGGCAAGGCAATAGGACACATGAAAAGAAAGAACAGGATGCGACTGAGGTAAATCAGAAATCACTTTAGGCTTGATAATATTCATGACTTGTACCTCCTGCAGTAAGTTGGTTAATCAGCAGAGGAAATGCACAGGATCTCTATAAATTATTTAATTCAGAAGTGACAGAAAAAGATTATTAATGAGTGACACTATGATATAATGCCCTCATGGTGAGACCACCTGTAGTTCAATGAATTAACATTGTTACAAAGATCTTTGCTTGAGACTTATACATTTAATTTGATTGTGTTAAACATGCCACTTATTTATCTTTATTAATGAGATTTCTATTTTTAGGTATTGGTCTCAACATGAGCAATGGGACAATACAATCAAAAGCTGCTTCCATGATATATACTCTCTAGTGGAAGAGTGCAGTGTTTCTTTGTGCATTCCTTCCATTCTTTAATTTTTCGTCTAGTCTTGCTGCAACCACAAGCATAAGCCATGACAGAGTCAGCATCTAAAGAGCAGGATATAAAAGAGACTAATTAGGTGATGAAGGAGGTTCACTCCTATAAAACAGCGTTAACTTCATGTAATATTTTTTATCACAGCAGGAGAAATGTCATATATAAATATGAACCCTGCTCTGTGCACAGTTACATTTCTCTTCTGCCTACTTACTTCCCTCACATAGCCATCATCCCAAAAGCTGAAGCCTTCATTTCCTTGTCTCTAACACTTCGTGCATTTCTTAGAATCACAGAATAGTTAGGGTTGGAAAGGACCTTAAGATCATCTAGTTCCAACCCCCCTGCCATGGGCAGGAACACCTCCCACTAAACCATGTCACTCAAGGCTATGTCCAACCTGGCCTTGAACACAGCCAGTGATGAAGCATTCACAATTTCCCTGGGCAACTCATTCCAGTGCCTCACCACCCTTACAGTAAAGAATGTCTTCTTCAGATCCAATCACCTACTGCTGTCTCACAAATCCTTTTTTGCAGAGGTGCAAGACCTTATTGAAAATATGGAGCCAATCAAGCCTAAATAAAGCCTCAGACCCAAACTGGAGAAAATATCAACATGGAAAAGTCCCACTTAACCTAGCAGTTATGAAAATCAAACAAATGATCAATAGAATCAAAAGTGGTCTTTTCCGTAACTCCTCAGCAGAAACCAGTAGCAAACACCACTTTTGAAGACCAGTTTTGGTGCAATTAGAGTCAAGTAAGTTCAAAAGATATTGCAATATCTTCAATAAGGAAAATTCTGTAAAAACTACTAAAAAACAAGGAAAAATCCTAGTAGAGTTGAATCATTTACTCAAAAATCCGTTCATTGGGAATTGAAAAGTTAACTATGAAATTTTTTATCACTTTCTTTGCTGTCTTAAAACCACAAAAATGAATTCTGTTTCTTACAAAAAATTGGCTGTTACCATATCTGCCCCAGTCTGAAGAAGAGCTAAAGGTCAGGTTACCTTTCAGAACCTCCATCTTGAAGGAAAACTGAAAGACACTCCACTGAAAATACATCTTAAGGTTTATACACCTTCATAAAGTACTGGAATGATCTTCTGTCCAAATACCCCAATATTTTGATTCATTTGTCTTATTTGTTTAATTATATTGAAGAATTCTTTTGTTTTCTTTTCCAAGAAGAAGAAGGGTAGCAGGATCCTGAGGCAGAGGAAATGTTTCAATATAAAAGTAAAAGCAACATCTTATTTTACATACAAAAATGAGCAAATGATCCACTCATGGATGAGAGAGTGCATTTGGTGCATGTCCTGGTAACGTCCTCAGTGCCATTATTTTGTCTACAATAGAAGAGCATAACAAGAATTAAACATCGAAGCTGTATCTTAAACACATTTTAGAATAGTTACATTCTTTCAAATAATTAATAAAGCTCCCACTATACTAATTAGATATTCAAATTCACCTAGTGGTTTTGTTGACACCTCCTACACTTCTCCTGATACAGCTATGGATAAGATGCAGGAACCATGCAGTTATTTTAGGGAAGTCTTCATAGAGAAAACTGTTGCAAAACCTCAGTAATGATGCAGAAACGTGCAACAAGAAGTTCTTCAGTCTGATGGTGGATTTTACACTCCTTCTGCATATAAAACAAGAAATTGCCAGGTAGCACAATTCAGATTTTTAGCACTGCTTTACAAACACAGAAGGTATAAAATAATCCCATGTCCTTATAACTTACTGTCACTTATGTCAACAACAACCAGTGTATCTGAAGCAAGTTTATCATTTGAGAAAGCACATTCTATGAGCCTGCTCTGCTCTTTACTGAATTTAAAAGGACGGGCAGGTGCATTTCAAAGGCAGATATTTGCTTCTCAGACATTTCAAAGGGGGCAGTGGGCACACACTGGTGTTTGAGGAAGGAGCTGTAGAGCTATAAGGAGCCACAGTGACAATAGCAGGGCCCCACGTGCATACCCTACTCCAGGAACTGTCCACAGGCTCAGAGCAGTGCACTGCTGACACAGATGAGGACATCCCCCATCCTTGTGCCCATAGGATGACATGGCTGGAACCAAACCTGGTCATCTTGGTCTGTGTCAGACCCCTGTTCCCCTCACTGAGCCTGATCCTGACCCCCTCCCATCGACTGACATCCCATCCCAGCCTCAACCTGTCCATGAGTTGAGGATCCTCCACTGGGGCGGTGGGTTCCTGGCTGAGGCCCCACACAGTTGGTCTGACTTTGAGCTGCAGCAGAGCATACAATGCCATTTTATGTTCAGTATGCATAGGAAAACACACAAGTTCAAGGCAAAAGGTTCAGGTCCCTTGTGGGATGTTCACTTCAACTGATTTTAAGAGCAGAATCCAGCTGCCTGAATATGAGCGCCTGGTGCCCCACAAGATCCCATAGGCTCTGCCACCTCGCCTCCAGCACTGCTCCAGTAAGGCACAGATTTCTCATCACTCCTGCAGTTCACCCCCACCCTTACCATGGGCTGGGCCATGTCTAAATGCCTGTTCCAAGGAAACTGAACTGAGCCCTGACTATCTATATCATAAAACTGAAATTCTTCTTCAGTTTAAGCATCTAAATTTAGCTATGACAGATGTTGCCATGGGAGACGTGTCTAAGCTCCCATCATTGTCAGTGGAGCTCTAGTCAGTACAGTCAGGAGAAGTAAAGAGCTGCCCAGACAGAAGTTATTTACTTTCTAGTGGTCTAAATCACTACCTTGAGTGCCCTGGAGTAGCATAAGTACTTCTACTTTGGAAGGGGAGCTGGAAGTTGAGGGTGGCAGCAGGGCAGGCAAGGTTGTGTCCTCACTGACACTGGACAGACCTGAAGCATCTGTGTGAACAGAGCTGAGGAGGATTAGCTGAAAGCCCTGTGAGTCTGTAGTGGCAAGGTATACCTGAGGCCAGGCCAGAAAGGCAAATCAAGGAGCCAAGGTCGGGCTCAGGGTGCTGCGAGGTGACGCAGGGGCACCCCTGCACTGTAGCTCTGTTAGAGAGCAAGTAAAAGAGCTCCTGAGTGGTGGAAGAGAGCTGCACCCCACTGAGTCAGAGGGATTTGCACAGGTCCCTAGCAGCAATCTTCATTATCTGCACTGAATAATTGATTGTCTGAGAATAGGTATTTTGTGCTTTTGGGGTGTCCTAGTGTACCCCCTCCTGACATCCAGCTGCTGCTTCAGAAGGGCTGGTGTCTCCTATGGTCTATCTGCCAGCCCTAAGTGCATTAGATTCTCTGAGGAATTTCAGTGGCTGTATACAGCAGTTTAGACACCAGTCCACACCATGGAGAGTCCTACTTGTAGACACCTAATTGTAATCTGCAGCTAAATCCCACTCCAAGGGTCCTGACTGAGCCAGTATCTGGACTCCCTTTGCTAGCAGTGCTGAGAGAAAAGCAGCTCCAGAGGCAGTTCAGCTTATTTATGTAAGTTGAAGAAATCTCTCTTTAAAGGTGCATTCATCCCTCTGGACAGAGGAACCTAGATGATTGATGAGAGGATAGCTATCTAATAACCAGCTAAAGTCTAATGAGATGTCCCCCACCCTTTGTGTTTAGATATGTGGCTGTGCAAGGGATACTGATTAAAGTCTACAGTCTAGTACAAGTTCCTAGTGCAATGACTCACTAACACTGAGAGCAGCTACACTGAACATACACCTACAGTGTAAAACTCTGCACTTCTGTCTTCTCAGCCCTGGCAACACCAACTCCTAGCTCCTCAGCTTCTGTCTGTACCCTCTCAGGATCTTTGTCAAAGCCCTCTGTTTTATCTGCAGTACTTGAATGACTGAAGGAGCAAAGCTGTGTGTGCTCTAATACATAAGGGCCCACACAAAAGCAGCAAAAAGGACCAATTTTCTCATTTTAATCCAATAATTTTGTCAAAGCAACAGTTAACAGGTTGGAGACCTGTGCTCATTGACCTGCTCTAATCCTTATACCACTCCTCCAGAGCCCTCTCTGAAGGCAGAGGGAAGAAACCATAGACAGAAAGAATACATGGCAGCATCTAATCAGATGTGTAGAGCACTCATCTGAGAGAGGAGAAATCAGCACTTCAGCTTCTGCATCAGCTATTATTTATTTCATCAAAGGGCTGCCTGATATAAACCACAAACATTAATTGGCACAGAGTTGTGGTATCAAAGTTCTTTGTTCTTGTTCTTATACCCCAAGTAACTATGGATTCCAGTGAAAAACGCATAAAAATTACATAATTCATTTGATCCTTTATACATCAACTCATCAAAAGCCTATTGAAATATTTCTTCCTCCTCCCAGCATCACACACCCCCACTAATCAAGCCTGGAAGTTTGTTAAGGTGATTAATACAGCAAGTTAGTCTTTTGGCAAGGATTGATGTAAAGGTGGAGGACAGAATGAGGACAGAGCCCGGTTCTTTTCAGTGGTGCCAGTGCCAGGACCAGAGGTAATGGGCATAAACTGAAACAGGGAAGGTTCACTATGAAACACTTTTTCACTGTGAGGATGACCAAGCACTGGTACAGGTTGCCCAGGGAGGTTGTGGAGTCTCCAACCTTGAAGATATTAAAGAGCCAGCTGGATATGGTCCTGGGCAATGTGGTCTAGGGTGGACCTTCTGCAGCCAGGGGTCGGACTAGATGACTTGCAGAGGTCCCTTCCACCTCAGCTGCTCTGGGAGCCTGAGCTTATTTCACTCTCTGGGTCTGGAGGAGTGCCAGTTGCGCTGTGTCAGTAGGATATTCCAAGTGCTTCAAGGCTGCCTCATGAGCACCAAAGGACTCAGGCACCAAAGTTTGGAGACTGCTGAAAACCTCTGCAGAAAAGAGAACCTTGTAAAAAGTAAATAGATTACTCGGGCACATGGCACATTCTGCTTTGCCCTGGGGAAAACTACTGGAAAAGGTCAATGATTCCATTTATTTCTGACCCACTTTAAACTCTGTGCAAAGCACATGATTTGGTGAGCTCATTTACACTGGGTTGAACAGCACAGTGAATATGCCTTGGGTGCTAATCATTTCAATTAACAAAAACTAATAATTTTGACTGAAAAATGAAAGCAGGCTCATACTCTCCTCACAGCCAAATGCACAGGGTCTCTATTAATTTCTGTCAATCCACAAAGTGCAGTTAGGATTGTCTCCTTTCTTTGAGGCCAAATTCAGTATTTGGCTGCAACCTGCCCTCTTTCTAGTCTCACCTGTCACTCAGTGGGAAATCCACAATCCCAGTAGTTGTTTCAGGACACAGCTTGTCCTTCCAACAAAGGGCATCCTGCTTTTCTTTGTTAGATAATCTTCTTTCCCTCAACAAAACCAACAAAAGCCTTACACAATTAAAGCTGTAGCTCTGCTTCAAGGTGTTTTTAAAGACAGTCTGAAGGAATATACTAACAACAATGCACGCAGCAATGTGGGTATAAAATGGTACACAGATTCTCCCTTAAACAGTGAGAAATAAATAGTTGTGTTATGAAAACAGTGCATCAGAAGCAAATTAAAACAATCATTCAGAGGGCAAAATGTGATTTTTCTGGAAAACTAGAAATATAATCAACGGTGTAAGTGCTTGAAACAATAGCAGAACTCTATTTAAAAGGTTTGCGGGTTTATTTGTCGGTAGCTCCCTCTAGCTTAGCAGCTGGACCAAAATATCTCTAAGTTTAGACCCATGAAGATGCAGACTAAATATAGGCTGTAAAACAACACTTTTTGAAAACAAAACTCCAAAATTTTCAGCTGTGGGTGTCTTTGGTAAGAGGTTCACTCTTAGGTGACTGGATGCAGATCTTACTCATTTCAGTGGGAGTTGTGGGACTAGGCAGTTCTGAGCTCATGAACATATTTATCCAGCCGTGTCAATGTACATGAAGGAGTTTTGAACCTGCTCTTCATTTTCCAAACCATTTATTTTCAGCTACCTTTTTCAGTCTCCTTCCCTGTCTAAACATTTTTCTCCCCAGCTGTTATCTAACAAAGAAACACATCACTCTGCTGAATCCCACACATCTCCAGTCTGGAGATCTCCTTGCTATACCATCAAACTTCCTAATTTTGATGACACCAGGAGGAATGATATTCCCCTCTAGTAATAGTGGAAATACCACAAGATGTTGCTTAGTGAAGTATTGACTGGTTTCATTTCATGTCATCTTTCAGTAACATATGGAATGTAAATTCACAAGTTGTAATGACAAAACAGGAGGGAACAAGTACTGCAGTCACAGACTCCTTCATATAGTTGGGGAAGTTATCATACTGTTCAGCCATCACAAGTGCCCCAGGAGGTGGAGGGCCAAGCCTAGCTATTATCAGGTCTGACCTGCACATCTCTGAAGATATTCCCCTTCTCCAGCTGCAGCAGTTCATCTCATCCTGCATACTTCCTGTTGGGAACAGTCTGGTTAATGTTGCAAGAAGAAGACACGTCTCTTCAGTATATGCATAAAGAACAAAACTCCATTAATTGGGATCATTTTGCTGTCACAGCCTTAAGTCAATCTTAAGTACAGAAAGCAACAGCAATCACAGAATAAATATCAGGCAATAATATTGTTTCTGGCTCAAAACAAGAAAGTTAATTTCAAAGTTGGAGCAGTTACTCTTTCCCACATAAACTGTAACACTTCTTCAATGAAACTTGACCCACTGGAGGCAGAATGAGAGCTATTCTCCATTAACAAAACAACATATGACTACTCTTTCCTCTTTTCTATGACTAACCCCAATTAGAATTTACTCTTTTATAAATATTCAGGCATCATTTGACGTACTGTTGAAGGAAGATAAATCTGAAACCATTCTGGAAGAATCACAAAGATCATTCACAGGAGGCAAACGCACTCATCTGTGAGAAATGGGAAGTGAAAGCTCTACAAGGATGGAGCACTCTCAAACTATCTGAAGCACTTGATGGATCTTTTCCCACCCCCTGTGATTAATAGAATGCATAAGCTATTCAGTCGCCAAGCATTTTGCTTGAGGAAGCTTTGATTTGAAAAATGAGACAAGTGCTTCCAGTGCTGTCATTGATAGGAAATTAGGTGATAAAAGAGAGCGCATTTAAGCAGCTCTTAAATATTCATAATTAGAGCTGTCAAACTGCTATAGTATCCCTCTCTCTTCTTGCATTTATACAAAGGTTCTGTCAAGAGTAATGAAAACAGCAAAGCCAGGAGGATGTGACAGTACTGAAGTGCTTCAGGAGTAATTACAGAAGGAGAAACATGGTGTGGTGGGTTTTTTTTGGCCCAGACCACAGTAGAGATACAATCATCAAGTTAGTTGTACCTAACAGTTAATTTGCTATGTTGTGAGGTTTTGAGTTACTTTTCTTTTAATGAATGGCACCATCAGAGGCTTCTCCTTCTTGCTACTTCCCCTCTGTCTGGTGCCATAACAGAGCATTTGACTTACCAGTTTTTGATTGTTTTCCTAGAAATCCATCCCAGGATGATTTTTCTCATGACTGTGAAAAAAAGGAAAAAAATTATCAAATGCAAAATTATAATAATAATAAAAATATGGCTAATTTGTTTGAATATAATGAAAAAAAATTATATGTGTATATGGATCTTCTGTTTTCTGATGGAAGTAGCTCTCAAGCCAGGATATCCCAAACATGGAAGTAGGGATACTCAAACAATGAGGTATTCAGTTGTTACGAACTTCATTAACTCTTGCTTTAGCAAGCTATTAATGTAGAAGAACTTCAACTCAGCTCTACTTTTCTGGTCATTTTTGTGAACAAGGTGGTAAGGAACTGCAGAACTTTATCAGCAGCCCAAGATGTGCTTGAACAGGCTGTTGTGCAAGCAAAGCGGCACTACACATTTCAGGTTGCTCCTGAGTGGACCAAATCTCTGACAGGCATTTCCAGAAAGGAGCATCTGCTTGGGTGCAAATTCTCACCATTTGGTTTATCACTACAAAAACATCTGGTCCTACAGAAGACAATCTTTGCTTCAGTTATGTCTTTCCATACAGCTTCTAAAGGTGTGAGTTCTTCTTGTGCTGGGAGGAACACAAGCACAGTGCAGGAATTCAGGTGCAGCCCAGGCCTTAACCTGATGTAAAGCACACTGCAGTGACTTCCAGCTGCATCCAGTGTCCATTAGGTTGACCCTTAAGGAACAGCAAGGGCAGATTAGAATGTTTCACATAGTGTCTACAACTACTCCTGGGACCATTTCTAAATTAGAACAGAGTTAAAATATTGACTTAAACCCACCTGAGAGGCAGAAAGCAGTACAACGCAGTAACTGGTACGCAGTAACATTGTCCTCTGGTTTTGGTACAGGAAATGAAGACAAATGGCTTTGTATGCATAAATAATGGACTTACTTCCAAAGACTTTGGGATAGGTCATATCACTGTGCTAATGAAACAAGACTAACTTGTAAAAATTAAAGGGATTGGTATTTCAGTTTCATGAAATGAAATGAGATACCTCTCTTTTCTGAGAGGTACCACAAGGTTAGAGCTAGGAAAAATAACTTATTGACGAATGTCATGGGTTCAGCAGCAGCAGTCATTATTCTTTAAGTAGTAGCTGGTATAGCACTGTGTTTTGGATTTTCAGCTTGGGAGCAGCGCTGATAACACCAGTGTTTATAGTTGTGGCTTGGAGTGTTCAGGCTGGCCAAGGACTTTCTGAGTTTCATGCTCTGC
>JASSUY010033128.1:0-36806 GCA_032466535.1 Forpus xanthops
TGTGTTGGTTCCTGGTTTAATGGGGGGGGGGCTCAGAATCAACAGTAAGGGACAGGAGTAGCCTTGTGGTTCAAAGCTTTTTTTATCTTCAGCTACATTAGATCATAGTGGGGTTTATATACGATAGAATCTCCCTACTACAGCTCCTCTTGGCTGGAGTACTTGAATTACTGAGGTATTACTGCCTCTTACTTGGGACCATCATGTAGCCCTTCCAACCTTGCTTACACTGGTGTTTTAATATTACATGCTCCCCACTATAGAGGGGTGTGGAGCAGGATGCCCTGGATTCACCAAATATACAGGTTTCAGTGCTGGTGACAAAATGTTTGCAAGCAACCCACACAATTTGTTTTGGCATTAAATGATTCCTCACTCAGTTGGTCAAGTATTTATACTGACAAAATCTCTGTTTAGCGCATTATTAAGCACCGCAGAATCCTCTTCAGCATGTATGTACCTCAGACTTAGAAGTGTCCACTCTGCCTGCTGGGGCTCACCATGCTGTGTTCTGTGGCTCCACTTGTGGTCCCCTTGCATGTTAGGACTAGATACAAGCCTGGGTCTGTGGGGAGCCCTGGGGAAAGAAGGTAAGAGTTGATCCAGCTGTGAGATGTTGAAGTTGTTCTTGTAAGTTACTCCTTATAGCTTGGAAAACTGAAAGCATGGTGCCTTAGAGCAGGAAAGGCCCATTAGCAAATCTTACTCCCAGGAAAGGGGGGAAAATATGTTTTAAAAAGTCATCCTTCCTCTGCAAACTTTGGAGCCTGATGGGTTTTAATTTATTTCTCTTTCATGAAACTCTAATTCTGGTTTAATAACACCCACAGTAATACTGTAACTCTCTTTGAAGAGTGTAAGAGTGAAGATCTAGTAAAGAGGTGTTGATATCTAAACATTTAAAAGGAAAATGTGTGATGGAAGATATGTAGGTAAGTATCCCACAGCCTTTTGACAGCTTTGGAACAGTGCTGTTCAGCTGCAGCACCACCCAACAGAACAAAATAGGTGAAGGTCACATATTCAGCTTCCCAGAGCACTTGAATGTAGGGCAAGTGTTATGGGGACAGATCCAGGTCTGCTTCCCTGCGTGGCATTCTTCCTTTTGTGCATCACCATGGTAAGCAGTGAGGGTTGCCAGGAGCCTGGATGCATTGTTTGTCTCGCTCCCTCATCTGTTCTCCCCCTCCTGCACCAAATGCTTTCTCAGTGATTAGTTACTGAGTAGAAGGGGCTCCAGTTACCATGCAGCCTGCCATCTCCCCCTGTTTTATTGGAACTAATATCCCACCTGCAATGATAAGCTTTAAACTTGTTTAATCTCCCAGCTTAGCTGTGGTGTTTTAATATTTTTAAAATGGTTGTTTCAGAAAAAGGGGGATTTAAACAGGTTTTGAATAAATAATAAAAGCCCTTCTCACAGGTTGCAATGTAGGCCGGGAGGCATGAGCTATTTTCATCAGGTCAGGTTTCACCTTGGGTTATCCCAAGGTGGCCTGACTTTGTGGCTCTGGATTTACAATGAAGCAGTCAGATGCAAAGCCGTTTATGGAGGAGAAACTGCTTTAATAATGTATTTCCTGCTCAGCAAACAGCAGATACAATGACATTCACAGGGAATGGGAAAGGGAGCAAAACCTTTCCAAAAAGGAACCAGTTTCTCTCTGGAGTTTAATAAATTTTTTGCTCCTTTAATGTATTTGGGGAGATAAAGATTGACCTAAGAGACATCAGAATGCGCAGCTTGTGGTGAGAAATGAGATCAGTTTGTAGCACCTTGGGCCTGATAACTCGAAGCCCCATCTGCATTGTTTCAAATGTAAGGAAAGGGAAATGGGTTCTCATTTCATGGTGAGATTTCACTGGTATAAACAAAAGACCTACCCCCTGGAATAAGCTGGATAAAATGCATAGTGCTGTTTCAGAGAACACCTTAGCCTTGCAATCCTTGCTCCCTGGACTGGGAACGTTGTGTTCAGCCTCAAGAGGAGGACTGTTCCTGACTTCTCTGAGACAAAGCCATAACACCAGATGTTCCCAAGAGTTTGTCCTCTTAGTCCCATACACGCTTTGGGCTTACAGAAGCAAGTGTGCATGGTTTGGGAGTGTAAAGCCTGAAAACTAGGCAAGACTTTTACAGCTTTGCTGGAGATAGTTCTTGCTTCTCATGTGCACTTAGGCACAACTTGTGTTGAAGTGTAATTAAAGCAGAGTGAAGAATAGGTGGCTTACCTCGTTTTATAAAGGCAAAATCATGTCTGAAAGGAGTCAACTGCTCTATAGCTCGGTTTCAGAAGAGCTCAAGCAGCACCAACAGGATGACCTTAGTGCTGTTCAGCTCTTGTGGTTGCAGAAAGGTTAAGGTGGGCATAGAGCTGTTACATAAACACTGATTGTGAGTCCTGTTCTAGAAAAAAGCCCTGCCAAACGCAGTAATTCTGTGTCCCATTTGTAAGTCAGACCAGAAGGGAAGTCTGCTGCAGTCTGCTTCAAGTGAAGAGTGAGCCAGCATGTCTCGAAGATGGGTCTTGCCAAGCCCTGGGCTAATGCTTGTATAGATGAATTTGGAAGTGCAACTTGTAAACTACCTATATCTAGGTGAGTTGGCTATGTCACCCCAGATGGTCACCTCAGTAACCTGATTGAGAAGAAGAGGTGGACACATAAGTCACTTTGGGGTAGCAATAAGGACAGTGAAGAGGATAAAAATGATCATTGGTATGTAAAACCCTCTCTTACATAGCAAAAAGTACTTTTGAGCTCCTCTGGGAATCTTTTATGGACAAAGCAGCAAATAAGAACAATTTACTTCACAGCATATAATCATATTTCCAGTATTCCTACCTATTCAATGTAACCACAGGGCAAAAAACATGCAAAATCCAGATGAGATTTGGTACATAGACAACACCAAGCAAACCACTGTCTCCATTACACCCTCTCTGAGAGAAAAAAGGGTGTTTCAGTATGATTTCTAAAGCACTACTCTAGTTCTGCGTCACCTTAAAATAGTTAAGTATTATCCCTATCTTTTAGCAATGCCACAGAAGTCAAGTAATGACTTGCTATGCATCCAGCAAACTTTGTGAAAAGCCCTGTGGGCAGAACCTAAATACCCTGAACTGCAGTGTTCTGCCTCAACATAAAAGCATCCCTCTTCACCAAAACCAAACAAACCCCACACCTAAATTCTTTATGGAAAAGATGTGGTATTCCAGGCTGAAGGGGATGTATAAATTTTAAAGAAAGAGCTTAAAAGGAAGAGTGGGATAACAGTGAAACTGGGACTCATTTGTCTACTAAAACAAAAGTAGGGAAAGGAAAAGCTGAATAGAATCTACTAAAAGAAAGGTAGGGAAAAGAAAAGCTGAATAGTATATAATAGTATATGAAAAGTATATCAATGAAAAGATAGGCATAGGATAGTTTACTTTGAGGATAAGGGAGAGAGCCATAAAACATCAATATTGAAATAGAACTTGAACTGCAGGACAACGAAGTATCCTCCCAAAGGTCCAGAATATTACCGAAGAGAGCCATCTATATCTTTGCCCATCTCATGTGTATGGAAGAAGTAATTTCCACAAGGGCCCTCTAGTAACTAAAGAATTAGTTTTTCAGTTCCTTGAATATCAGTTCTTATTTGGGGGGTGCAGAAAAGCAAACATGCAAGTAGTTGAAACCTATGAGTTTAAGAATGAGCCAAAGTCTAGTTTTAGTACAAAGAATGTCTGGCTAAGTGATATGCAGTGCTTAGCTGGAACTGCACTAAAACAGACAACAGGCCAGGTAGTAGTAGGTCTGACACTAGATACCTGTATGAATACTGATCAGCTCTGCAATCACCAGTAAAGTGGGCTTGATCATGTTTATTACATGTGACATTTCAAGACTATTCCAAGGCAAACTTTCAGGCAACAATCATAGGCTGCCAAAGTGCTTTGGTTTTTCTACCAAGTGGGGTTTTTCAACCAGCATCTATTCTTTCACAAGGGTTTATGTTTAGTTTTTCAGATATAATAATTGCAGTTATTGGTTTCAGGTTATACAAACAAAGACAGTGGAATAATGAGTTCAAAAATAGTTGGACCTCTCTGTGCTTTTTACCAGCCTGTGCATCTTCTTCAATGAGCTCTACCTTGTTGCATACAATTCTCCCTTTCAACACTTAGTAATGTCAAGCAAGATTTTTCTCATCTTAGCTCTTCTCAGAATGCTTTGTCCAGAAGAAAACTGAACTGGCATTCCAAGAAAGTAAGCTACTGTCTTATATCCTGCCTTAGCCTTACCACAGCATCAAGGAGGAAACTGTGTGCTGAAGAAAGAACAATTATCTTAACACCATTGGGAGACCTTCTGGAAGCAGCAGGAAGTCCCCTCTGTTTCTCTGCAAAGAGACAGTTAAGCCTACAAAGAAGGGCAGCACCAAAGGTGCTGAGAGAGAGGTGGCTATCCCATGCAAACTGGGGCTTCCTGAAGACTAATTCAAGATCAAGATTGTTGGTCTTTTTGGAGGAAATAAACCAGATAACACTATTATTCTTGTCTGATTAATTATATGCCAAATACCATGCTACAGATGTTAGCACAGGGGAGAAATACTTGACAGAAGTGTGGCTAATGCAATGTTGCATGTTATACCATAACTGGATTCTTTCCTTCTTGCTGTAACTTGGCAGACTGAAAAATGATTAGCGAAACTTCATGCTGTGGCAGGAGGCTTGATGCTATTCCTTAACAAAACAGGGAAAGTAATTTTCAGGATCTTGAGTGTATATCAAACTCTTGCTGTGTTTCAAGATTCTAGTACATTGCCAAGTTCAGTTAAAATCAAATCGCTGAATCATGCAGCACAAATAACATCACTGTAGGACAATCATGGATAAATGTCACTTCTGAGGCCTGTGACGTTCACATGCATCTGTTTCATGGGATGATTCTGTCTTAGTTTTAACAGGCAAGGCCTATACATCAAGGAAATGAGTTGTGTGACATGAACCTGACTGTAAAATAAATGCAGTTGGCTACTGATAAGGGAATACACATGGCAATTCCACTTTCCGAACATGTAAAGAAAAGGACTTTCTATGCATGCCAAACCCTTAAACACGGAAGCACTCTTGTGGGGCTGGTGGGAGGTTATCTGTGCATGTGACACCTCCCCCAGTAAAGTCATTGTGTGACACCCCCATGACTTCTGAGAAAGTAAGAGATAGGCAGAGGAACGGATGGAGCAGTGATTTGTTCAGTATGTCGCACGCTGCTGCCAGGCTGAGAAACACAATTCTGCTCTGATCCTCCTCCTTTTAGTGCTGCTGAGTAACACAATTCTGCTCTGATCCTCCTCCTTTTAGTGCTGCTGAGTACAGTGTCTTTCATACTGGGCTATGAATGATGCTGTATGTCCTATGTAGAGGAAATAAACAGGAAATACCACTAAACAACGTGTGTTGTATCAGCAGGGGTTGAAATTTCTTTGGGTGGTGCTTGCTTTCTTGCTGAGAGTGGAAAATCCGATGGATGCAGGTCTAGCTCTAGAAAACAAGGGTCACTTAAACTTGTAGAAACTGCAATTTGCACAAGTGGGTCTAGACAGCTACTAATCTGGTTTACAAACAGCAAAGGAGCCAGTGACTGAACATGACCCAAACCAGGAAAGAAGCAAACCCAGCAAAAATAGTCATTTGTGAAGCAGTAATTATTCCCTGTGGAAGTGCAAGGAAAGATCACTGGAAGAAAGCAGTGTCTAGAATTAGAGAAGTGTTTAGTTCTGTTCAGTGAGGTACTATGGCAGATGTTTTTGGCAGCAAATGTAATTTAGGGGTACTTAGTCATGGCCTTGAGTACTGCTTTCTGCTATGCAGGTGAACTGTATGTGAGGCAGCAGTATAGACTGAATCACAAAGATTTCTTTGAACCAGAAAAACATATCTGCTTCAGCTGATCATCTAGCCCTGTGAATCGCTGTACAGCTATAACAGCCAATTTCTAGCAACTCAGAGAAGTAGCTGGGAGTAATGGGATGGGGGATACTAGGAAAAGGACTACTTCAGAGGAGCTTACTGCTGATGGAAGGTTACTGTGGACATACCCTTTAAATTTTCAGCAATCTGATCTGCAAATCTCCTATTTCAGGAGTAAATCATACTCACATAAAGATCCTTTGTTGACTTTATTGACTGATTGTTGACTTCAAACAATCCCCTAAGGACCTAATTTGTAACAAAACCAAGCGAAAACATCAACTTCTGCATTAAAGAAGCATTGTTGTCCAGAGACTTCATATTTAAAAACATCTGAGAAATGCAACAATATTTTGTGCAGATAAATTTAGCTTATTGCCCTCTCTGTACTAGGATCTGCATTGTATCTGTGAAGAAAGCAGCTAGCTGCTCCCTGCCAGCCCCCAGTGTCCTCAGGTGCATAACATGCATATAATTTGCTCTTGTACTTCAATCAAGTGAGCAAGCAGCAAAATAGAGGAAATTAATTTCTCTTGTTCCTTTTTTCATCTGTCCTATTTTTTTTTACAAGAGCCTTTTAAAAATGTTGCTTACTATACGATTATGCACAGTAGGGGTTTGTAACAACCTCATCTTAACTCAGCTACCTCTGCTCTTGCTGTGGAATGATTGGTTGCCTTGGCAATCTTCTACATGTGATGCTCAAGAGCTACAATTATAGTGCTCTTCTCAGTAGTGTTCCTCTTAGTTCCTTTTCTTAGAAGTCCACAACCAGGACACACAAAAAGATTTCTATAATAGATTTTATTGCTCCAGCCCTCTGCCTCCTGCATCGCTGAAGGGAGCAAATCTGCTCTAGCTACATCTGCTTGATCGGCATGGGATGAAAACTGGGTTAGCTGAATGTTGCAACCTGGTAAGTCACATGAGGTGATAACTCTGAGCATACAAACCCCAGGGACTAGAGCAATGGCCCCTTGGGCCATTCTGCAGTGAAAGTAACTATGAAGGCACGACTGTTTTCTGTTGCATGAAGACGACTTTGGATCATGTGTTTACTTTGCAAGTAAAATGACGGCAACTTTAACTGCTGGCTCTGAAAATTCAAGGTAAATCATAGAGTTATAGAATGGTTTGGCTTGGAAGGACACCAAAGTGCTCATCCAGTTCCAACCACCTGTCCCATGGGCAGGGATACCTTCCACTAGAGCAGGCTGCTCCAAGTCCCGTCCAACCTGGCCTTGAACACTGCCAGGGATGGGGCAGCCACAGCTTCTCTGGGCACCCTGTGCCAGCACCTCAGCACTCTCACAGAGAAGAACTTCTGCCTTTTAAATGCATGCAGGCTGTAGCTCACAACGAAATGGGAGGGCCAATTGCCTCAACCCCTTATCAGTTTAATTTTTATAGGCCAAATTGCATGCTAAACTGCACCAGTCAGATGTTATCTGTGTACTATGGTGATGGGAGTGAGTAAGACCTGCCATGAGTCAGAGACACTGTCATCCAGTGCACTGTTTTTCTTGATGGTACTTGCTCTGCTGGGTGAACATGGGCTTTTAAAGTAAATAAAGACACATTCTGCCCCTGCAGTTATATGTATTTGGTAACAAGCGTCAAGCTTTTACGTAGTAAATCACTATTTTGGAGCAATTTGAGGACAGAAATGAGGTTAGTTCTATCTCTCAATGGATGTGCAAAAGGGTCATATTTCTATCAACATGCTGAAACTGTGTTGTGGGCCTCCATTTGTAAAGTGTGAGTATCTGAGGAAAGACAAGTGTTTAGTTACTGCTGAGATCAGAGAAGCTGCTCTTGCCATGCACACACTGGGGGTGTCGGGACAGAAATGCCTAATGGCAGCTGGCATTTTGGACACTTTCAGTGCCTGTGCCAGTGGGTTCTTGGCTGACAAACAACATCCTTTCTGACATGAGCAACACAAAAACTGCAGAGGACACTAAAACGCTGACTGCTGGTTCAACAATTAGGAGCCTGACAAAATGAAGCAGTCCTGAAGCATAAAGAGTTCAGTTCTTCAAACTGCTGCAACACAGCTTTAAAAAAGGAACATCTCTTTGCAACTTTGCACACATGGGTCTCCTTTTCCTCTTTTTCTTACCCTCTGCTGCAAGTGTGGGCAGAGCTGCTGCTTTGAGCCACAAGGGCAGCCACCAGCAGCTGGCTGAGATGCCAGTGTTGATTAAAGTCTTCATCCTCAAACGCTGCTCAGATACAGGGAAGGGTGAGAAATGCCACATGTGAGGGCCAAGGAAACAGTGCAATCTCTCAGTCAGTAATGCTGAGCACTTCCAGGCAGATGACATAAACACTTAATATACACAGAACAAATTCAGATCTGACTTGCAGGAGCAGAACTTCACTGACAGAAGTTCTTGCTTCAAGAATTGTAGTTCTTGCTTCATGAAGAATATAAGAAGCAGCATCTTATATATTAAGTAGTCTTTTTGTACTCTTTAGAAAGGTCCCTGTTCTCAAATGAGTGTGCCGTGGCGGGGTAGCAAAGTGGCAGGCTGTTCCTACAGAACTAAATGAATTAATACTCCTCAAAGCTTGGGAGAAATCACAAGTGCAACTCTTGCACTGATAGTCCAGATGCATGACAGTGAGTCTGCCCCTGTTTTGCAAGTCACTGTAGAAAAGTGACTGTGCCAGAAGAGGAAAGGACTCTAAGCCCTTGGTGAGATATTCAGTATGATTGCTGCTTCTGTGTGATGTTCAACACATACTGAACTGCTGTGCTGGAGAAGCCCTTTGCTAGGTTCATTCTAGCAGATGCACATGGCCAAAGACTTGGTTGGGTGATGTTTTTAGATACAGACCGATATCTTCAGAAGCAGGACTCTGTAGTAACAGTTGTCACCAATTAGAAAGTAGAAATTTCTAAGGGGGAGCTGTTTTCGTTATTTAGCTCTTACCTTTATCAAGAAATATGAGTTGTCCCTATTTCCCTGTGCAATTTTCAATATAACTTGAGAAGCTCAATCCCATCCTGCTCTAACAATCCAGATAGCTACTCGTTGCTGAACACCTGCAGGCTTTATAGTTCCAGTAGCTGGAGTTGCGTACTTGACCAGCTCTTGCTCTCCTGGGTATTTTAAGGGCTGTTTTTTTCAGGGGGTTTAATCTGGAATATTCATTAACTACATGACAATTATTTGTTTATTTCTCATGTGGCTGAGGCAGGTGGTTGAACATGGAGTCCAATTCTTGATTTGTTCAGTGGTTTTAATATTTGCCTTTGTATTTCTGGTCAGGTTTTCATTATAGCTTTAAACTCCAATGGGAAAATGTAATCCAAAAAATACTGTGTTTATATTGTTCTGTGCAGGAATTAGTCACAAAGTAAGAAGTCCAAGAAACTTGATTACAAGTCTGCTCTTATAAATACTACATGATAAGCACTTGCAAAGGGTAGTCAGGTTGCTAGACATAGTGTAGAACATTTCTGCTCAGACTCCCCCCCAATGCAGTTTCCTTTGTGGTTATGCACTTTTTAATTCCTAGGCTAGGTATCTCTTTTACCAATTATCATTTCCTTAAAGGTTGGAAACTGATGTCTGGAGGAGTTCACCAGTACGATAAAGATGAGACAAATTGTTCTCTATGGTCACAGTATTGTGCTGTTCATAGTCCTCCAAACCAGTCACTCACTGCCACTGTTGCTGCATTAGGCAAGGTTAATCCTGCTGTGTGGGATTTCAGGATTTACCAGATTTCCTTCACAGTGTATACCAAACCAAGAACTGTATTTTTAAGTGATTTATAAAATACATCAAACAAACTCTTTGTAATCAGCACAGGCACCTTACACGGATTTTTATGTATGACATTTGGGTTGGCTGTCTTTTAGACTTTGAACATTACCAGCTCTTACATATAAGTTTAAATCTTGAGTTTGGCTGAGTTTATTACACTGGCTTCCCTGTGCTTGGCTGGTAGTAGCATTTGTCTAACACTGTTCACCTGCACACTTCAGTGTGCTTTACAAAAACTGTCTTCATTCCTGCCCTCAGGTGTCAGGAAATGGAGTCACTCATTCAAGTCATAGCTGGTAGCATTTTCTTCCTCCTGGTATATGTCTGTATTTTCTGCTTCTACACAACTATCAAGCTGTCACTATCAGGCTTCTACACAACTATCTACTGCCACTATCAAGCTCATTCTTACTTCAGCCATATCCTAATTCCAAAGCTTGAAAACATAACTATATGGGAAACCCCAAATTTGTGCTGGATGCTAAGCGGCACAAGCCAAAGTTCACTCAAATCAATTGGAAGGCATCTCACAGGCTTCAAGAGTTACTTACTGAACGAGTTTTCAGGGGTTTTATTATTATTACTATTACTTCAGGATCAGGTTTCCTGGCTTTAGAAAGAAAACAAATCGAGAACTATTAATCTGATCTGGTTTGTGAAGTTTCACAGTGTATTAGTAGTGTATTTGCCCATTTCAGATTACACAGTCTCTGGACCTTCAGTCAAACAGCAAACACAACACACAGGTAGTACTGACTTTCTTGGTACCAGCACACTCTGCAGGGAGTTGTGAAGTCCACGTTTGCTTTCCTCCCAAGAGCAATCCAATAGAAGAGTTGGAACAGATCTCTGCTTCAGCAAGGGTTCAAGCGTGTATTTGACTGTATAAGGAGTAACGTTAATCCATTGCAGCCACCTTTAGGGGAGAAACTGGCAGCCATTTAAAGTAATGTTAAGCCACAATTCAGGACGGACAGATAGGAAAGAGTGATGTAGCCATTGACAATTCGGTGAGACATTAACAGAACATAATTGCAGCTGGAATTTGGATGTCAGGACTGGTACCTCTGTACTTGCAAAGAGTGCTGCAGGATGTTTAGTAACCATGCCACCCCCTGAATGCCATGCTCTGTGTGCACTAGCTGCAATGCTGCATTTAGTTGGGAGCTCTTAGCCTTGATTGTTCTGTAATTCTGTAGAAAATGCATGGAATTTGACAAGACTGCCTCTTGAGATGGCATGCAAGCTACAACTGCACTTAACTAAATCACAAAGAATCTCTGCATCTTTACCTTTCTGCCCTTTTCTTTTGCTTCTGCTTGCTGTGCAGTCAAAGGAAACGCTTTTTATGTGAATGATGATTAATAAGCAGCCCTGTTGAAGGCTGCTGGTGTTAAGAACAGGCTCCTTTAATAGACACTTTAAAATATGTTCTAACATGTGAAAATGATAGGCTGTCAGATCACCATTCAGGTGTACAGCAAGATAATAACATGCATTTGAGAAAAACGATAAGGTAAAATACACACTTTTACAGTATGGAGATAAATAGTGAAATACACACTTGCATGCCTCAGTGTGAAACAAGAGGGGTAAATAAGGGAAAATATCCATTTAGAGTGGAATTAGGAGCAGTCTAGACATCTTCATTGCCTTGTGCTTGAAATAGAGTCAGCTGGAGGTGTCTGACCTGCCCTATTTGTGCTTGAATTAAAGATACAAAGTATTTGCAGCATCTGTTTATTGGCTGCTACCTAAATCTTTTCAGGAGGGTGAAAGCCCCTCAAGACAGGACTTCTTTTTGGCTATAGCTTCAGTATGCAAGCTTTAAGGCAGGGACAGGATGAAATCTTCTTGAAACCAACACAATTAATGGAAAGGTATTAATGAAAACAAAGCTGTAGGATGTCTGGCTTGCTTGATCAATGCCCCAAAATCACCTTTCTTATTTGTGTAGAGCCTTGACAAGTAGTGACTGAAATTGTGGGGTGGTGAAAGGACAGTTGTCTCTTTCTCTTTTGGAGCTACACCACAGTCCCCTGGGTTGACCTCTTAAGAACAAAATGCCTGAGCATTTGAAGTTTAATCTTAGACATGTATAGTGAAAAACAAGCATTTTCCTATTCCTGTTAATGTTGCCATTTCCAAGCATCTGACAAATGTCAGGTCTTTATAAAATGTTTTGATGTTCAGTTCTTACTTTAATCTCTGTGCCCAACAAAAGCATTCAGAACATTTCCCAACATAGCATGGGAGACCAACCATAGATTGCCATCCCTTTAAAGAGCTAAGAGAGAAATAAACTCTGAGACTGTTGCTGATGTACTGAAAAGCCAAGGAGAATTTCCTGCACTGATTCTTTGCTTTTCAGGATGCCTTAGTTAAGATAACCTGAGTGGGTGGTTTGTGGTGGAACTTCATTACCGGTGTTTCAATGAGAAGGACATATGCACTGCAGGGAGCTACTGAGACCATGAGGAAAGTGTCACTTTCAGTTAAGGATGTGTATGCACTGATAGCCCTCAACATGAACTAGAGCCAAAATGAAGCAAGCCTGGACTGTCACATAAAGGCTCATGATCTAACACCTATGGATTTCTTAATGTTTAATGTTACTCTAATTCTCCAGCTTCTTAAATTTTGACCAAAATGGATGTTCAGAAGTGGATCCCAATGTTTTAAGTAGCATAAGTAGATTAAGATGGACTAATTGGGCTAAATCAGGGCTAGATTAACATACCCCAGCCATGTGTATCTGAACCCAGATCCTGCACTTGCAGCTCAGGAATGGGAATTCTGGTTACATTCAGCTACCATTTTTTATTTAAACACAGAATCAGAACCACTGATAAGGAGACTGGTACTCTCTTTTTAGAGACATCTTCTTTTGTTTTTTGAAAGCTTCTGCAGATTCTGAACTGAATTTGTTTGGGATTCAGAAAATCAGGATTGTGTCTACTCTTTCCAGAAAACCTGGCTTCCTTTGAATAGGTTCTGAATGTTCTTGTGCTTTGATCCCAGATTGGAAGGCTTGTGTCCTGGCTCAAATAGGTAAGTTGTTCCTTCTTTTGTCTCAGGAAGGGAAAAAAATAAACAAAAAAAGTAATGTCCAGAATGCCAGTTTTAACCATTCAGGAAACTTTCTTTGCCTGAATAGATTGCCCTGGGGAGACAGGGTAGATACCCTATGTGGAGTTATTCCAAGCTCTTCAAGCCAAGCATCAAAGAAGCAACCCTCTGCCTTAGAGGTGAGAAAATACTGCCCTGAGGCACAGCTCCTGCGTCAGGCAGATAGCAATGGGCATGTAAAACAGTATTTGAAAAGGTAAAATAGAACAGAGGGGAAAAGATGGAGATTCTTAGTAGCTGCAAAGTGAGGCTTTTCAATCACAATCTCTGCCACAGAACAGCACTATTTGGACAGTAAATCACTGTGGCCCACTGAGAAACCTGTGTTGATAAAAGGCTCTGACAGGCCAGGTAAGAGGTTCAGGGTGGCTTGCAGGGAAAATCTTTCATTCCAAACACACACACCAGACCAGCAGAGGCAGGAGGAGCAGGTACAGGCAGGCAGTCCTGAACAGGAGGGTGAAATGGGATTTCAGTTCATTCTTTCTACAAAGAGGATAGGAAAGCCCCTCTCTGATGCTTTTATTTGGGGAAACAGAAGGCTGCCTTAAGATTAAGATTCTTCCACCTATGCCATGTTCCCATCAGCTTCTGGGTCTAGTGACAGGACCCTAAATAAGAGGGTAGCAAAGCAGACCTGTCAGTTTTGGGGATCCAGCACCACTGGTTTGGTGGCAGCTATAGGTATGGCTGTGGAAGGTATTTGCAAATCACACAGCTGGATGATTGTTTAAAAGCCTTGGAGAAAGAAAATAAGGTACATATGAGCTGGTCAGACCTGAGTAAGATAAGTGAGCTCAGTCAGAATACAAGGACATTGAGACCCTCCATACGTTTGGAGCACAGCTAGCAGAATATGAATGACCTTATAACATTGTGCATTTCTTGTAAAATGTGCACTTTGAACCTGCTTACTTTATAGTTGCACAAATATCACATTCTTTTCCTTCCTTTTTCCTTCCCATTCTTGACCTTATGCACTTTAGTCTTGCCCCCATAGCAAGAGAGAGTTTAATGTGGTGTAACTTACATCTCTTAGAGGTAAGGAGGAGGGAGACAGATTGAAGGAAAGGCAGCTAATTGAAGAGTTTAAGCACTTTTCTCTCAATTCATCAAACACTATAGGTATAATATTTCACTGTTCTGCAGGACGTGAGGGAGGCGTTTGAAACACCTGAATCAAAGAGGTGATTAGAAAGGAAAGTTAACCAGGAAAGGTTTAAGAAAAGCCTAGGCAGATATTTTTGTTCCTTTCCTAATGGAGAGACAGATATGGAAAATTATACTTAGTCCTTAATACTAGATACTAACTTTGATATACACATTCACATTATTCTGTTCTAACTACATCTGCTTTCCAGGGGCTGCTCCATAGCATTAGTGTAGAATCATCTCAACACTTTCATATTCCTCCTATTTCGCAGTGTTCCTTTTATGTTCCACCCCTGTTAAGTTTCAATGATGTAGACATAAGTACTGGGTGATGAGAAAAACCCCTCCCATGCAGTAGTTTCCCCTGGGCCACTTCTGCCAGTCCTGTAAGGTTCTGTTGTGCCAACAGAGCAGCAGAGCAGCTCAAAATGCAGCAAAGATTCTATCTCTGACATTTCAAGCTGTTATGAGTTTCTCACTGAGGTTATTCAGTAATATCTAAAGTTATATTTGAGGTTTACCTTCTGCTGGTTGTAGCAGATTGTCTTTGTGATCAACACTTGCCTAGAAACATCTTGGTGTGTCCTGTTTGTTGCCTTTTACTATTAGTCCAGCTGGCTTGGCATTCACATGCTAAGCTTCAATTTACTTGTGACCTTCCTTAGTACATTTGAGGGAATGGGGAGGGAGAAAACAGATGCAGGTGAAGCACTCGACTGGGCTATGAATAAGCAAAAATACATTTAGAAAGAATTAAAGAAAAGGAGTGCAACAAAAAAGCAACAAACAGCTCGAGTTACTGTTTTCCTTGTCTACTATGGAAAGCTTGAAAGGGGAATTCCGGCTCCTGCCATTCTAAATAAATCGCTAACAGCAAGGAGGGTAGTAACTAGTTAGACACGGGACTTTCCGCAGAAGAAGAGTATCCTGTTATATCACTGAGAAACATTCTAACCTGAGGCAACTGATCTTAACAGTTCAGTGTCTTAAATTTAGGGAGAAAAGAACAATGATAGCACTTGCTCTTCGTTGACGCACTTGCCTTGAGAGGCCTCTCAGTTCTTCTTTAGATGAACAAAGTCACTGTCCTTCTGTCAAGCGCTTATGTGCAACACAGCTCCATAAACTTCACTGACTATTTGTAAATCTCACTGGGAAGACAGTGTCTTGGAGCCACTATCAAATCACACAAGTGGAGTCATATCAGATTAGATCACAGCTAAATTTGTCCCAGCATCCTGTCTGTTACAATGTTCATTAGCAGATGCAAATGGAAAGCTTATAAGAAACAAGGCAAGGAGGTATAAACTAATCGTGTACCAACTCAGTCCTCTCAGGAGTTAGGGATGTTACAGGTAGATGGGTAATGCTCTCGTAACAGGTTTTCACCTGAGCAAAAGCCACATTTCTTACCTCCCCTGTTTCTGCTTTGAAACCAACAACTCACAGTCAAGATCTATGCAGAAAAAATGCATCTGTAATGGATTAAGGTAGGAAAATTTCTCAGCAAAATTCTGATGTGACAAAAAATAATGCTGAGGTGACAAGAGCTTCAACTGAAGGGAAGGATCAACACACAGTTAAGACCTTGAAGGGAGGGATTAACACACAGTTGAGATCTTGAAGGGAGGGATTAACACAGCTGAGACCTTGACAAAGTCTTCATCCTTGTAACTAATACCTTGGCTTAAGCACTCATTCACTTCTTGACTTAACCCTGTATCTTGCATCTTCCTTAGGAAAGTACTGACAGGAGACTGTTTGATACCTGGGGAAAGAGATGCTCTTGATCACTCAGGTTTAGTTCTGGTTTATTTTTATTAAGTAAAACATTAAGCCCTGGCAGAAGAGAGACTAACTGTAGTCCACTGTTCAGGCAATCAGAGGTTAGATGTGGGCTCAGTTAACCTCTGATAAGGGGAATGAAACTGGGCCTTCTAAGTTCTTTGGTGGAAGCTTTCAAGAAGAGGTTACAAGCAAAGGAGTGTTGGAAAGTGCTTTTATGAACATAAATGGTGAAGTCAGATTTGTTTCGAGTTGGACTGTTTGTTTTTTAATTCTATAGAGAACTTTATGCCTCCTTTTAGTACTAAAATCAACAATTTAGTGTAATCTGAGCCTGGTTTCTTATAACTTGAGTTGGATGTCAGACACCCCGCGTCCCATTCCACACCCCTCACACACACACCCTGGAAATCAAGAGGCTTAGGTGTGGGAGATCCTGTCTTTCCTAACAGAAGATGAAGGATATGGACACCTCTCAGCTGGTAGTTTAGCTGTTTCTGACTAAAAGGGATGAGTGGTAAATATGTTTGTGTTTTCCTAACCCAGAATGTATTTCCTTGAATAGATAGCAATATGTCCAGAAAAAATCTCTTTTTAAAGATCATATCTAGTGGAGCTGGAGGACATGTTGAGAAATTCCTTAAGCATTCACATGTTGTTCTTGTATAGATGGTGTCATATAGAACAGGATTTTAAAGTTCATATTCCAGACACTCGCACTCCTAGAGATAACTCGCATTAGGGTGAGTGGCTGCATTCACTAAAGCTATTTTCTTCTGTTTGCACTGAAAGAATTCTGTGCTATCTAGTTTGGCTTCTACCTTTTTTAGAAGGTGCTGAGTAAATAGCTGGACCCATGTATGATAACAAAGACGAGTTATATAATGTTAATTCTTGGCCTCTGATAATCAAAGGTACAGTGTTTAATATATGTGGCGTTTAATGATGTAGATGTTTCCAGCAAGCTACAGCCATGTCCTTTTCTTTTGCAAACTATGACAATACTACAAAGGAATGGAGGATAAAACAATGGGAAATTATGTCCTTTTTATTGAATGTGCTCAGGAAAAGCCAACTCTAGACAGACTATTTTCAAATACATCTATAGATGCTTCAAACTACAAATGGGAGGTGCTTCAGCAAGTCTTATTAGGCTCTTATCTAAAAATCTGGGTACCACACACATGCTACATTTCTAAATAAGGCCTGGGAATTTCTTATTCTACCTTCATCTTCTGAACAGTAACAATTTAACTCTGAACTAGAATATGTCTGTACATAATAGAAGAAACTCTATCCCCTCTTCCTCTTCCTTCTCCCTTTTCATATCTAAACAGAGCTAAAGGATCAAATGAAGTGCTATTACAATAATGAAAATATAATGCAATCAAAAATTACATGCTTCAATGTTTCAATGACAGAAGAAAACATCATGTTCCTACTCTTTCCTCTAATACTGCTGTCATCTTCTCCCTCCATCACCTCCTGCTTGCCCCCCAGAATTGTTCAATGTCAGTAAGTTGCAATGTGGAACTGAGTACATGGTAATCCAGGTCACAGCCCAAAAGAACAAGCACAGGAGAAAGCAAATAGACTACATTATTTGAAAGAAAAAGTGAAGGATTTTCTTGTATTTTCCCTCATCCTAGTCAGTACTTAAGACATTTTGGTTTAATGACATTATTCTACCTAGAAAAGTGGAATTTATGCATGACCACCAGGCTATAGAGCATAAACTACTGCTGTTGATCCTTTTTACAGCACACAGAAATGGAGGTGGATCGAACTGTTACAACTGTGGGTAAATAATGCCATGCTTCAGGATTCATACTTAGGTGTTTTCTCTTTTAAAAAAGAAGAGAGAATTTTTCATGCAGTTACCTCACCATCAGTTTCTGGAACCTACTTAGCAATTCATCATCAATGTGGGAGGTCCTTATTGCAGAAAAAGAGTATGATTGTAGGCAGTGGGGGAGCCTGATCTCTTAAACTGTCCAACCCATGCGTGCACTCAGCAATGTATCATTTCTATATATCAGTATGAGTTCCTTTTGCAAGAACACATCTACTTACACATCCTGCAGACCCTGAGAGTTAAGAACAGGTACAGCTGAAAGTCCTCTTCAAGCCTTTCTCAGGTCAGAATGCAGAGCCCTGGGGCAGCTCTGACCTGCCTCATCGCAGTGCAGATACTCTGCTGTTCTGACAGGCTGGCAGTTCATCACCCAGATGAAAGGCTCTGATCTCCTCTGCTTGTCAGCAGAGCTGTCACAGGTGACATTCTGCAGATTTCCAAAGGTAAGTGAATTACAGAGTCAAACATCACTTGGGGGCAGAGGGAGAGAGGAGGGCAGGGAGTTTACAGTTCCTTAAACCTTCAAGATGTCTCAGGCATGGTACTTGGTGCTTCTGTCTGGCTCATGCCCATGACTGTGCTGGAAAGAGGCCTAAGGGACACTTCTTGGAATTCTTCAGATTGTCAGGGACCTGCTGCTCAGCCAATGGCCTGCACACCGATTGGAGGTGAAGATTTAAGCCCTATATTGAGCCATATTTAAGACTTTCAGACTTCCAATAGGAAGTAAGGTCTCCTGAGCACCAAACCTTTACTTTGTTCTACATGAAACTTTAGTTTTTCATAAAGTCTTATATTCTAAAGTAGTTAGGGATCTTATGAGCAAGGAAACATGAATCCTGTATATCCTGTGCAGAGTCCTGATACAGAGCTCTGAATATGATGGTAATTCCAATGCTGCAGTTCAGCAGGGAAAGTCAAGGGTCAAAATGAACTACTCACACACAGGGTATGCCATAATATAAACTGTGTATACTTGTGTGATTCTAGTTGTCCTATCCTTAATTTCCATTTCCTAGTCTTTTCAATCTCAGTGCTAGAGCTTACTTTAGTTGTAAGAAAAATAGTGGTGAAATTCATCAAAATAGATCAGTTTAGAAACCCTCAGTAAGTATTGGTACAGGAACTGTCTCTTCAGTAATTCAGCCACAGTTGTAACTCTGGGAAACAATTTTGTTCTAACAGATCTGTTGTCCAAAGCATTTGCTAATTATACCTGTGTTGTTGTGCATGTATTTTATTGCTTTGGTCAGTCAAGTGTCAAAGATACAGGCACGATTCCCTGGTAATTCTGAGCTCTGCCACTTATCCCAGTCACACCTGCCTGGGAGGATACAGGGATATGCCCAAAGATAACTCCAGTACGTTGTCCTAATATTTGTGTGCACATGGTGTCTACCTTACTAATGCCATCAAGGTGTCTCAAAGGAAAAGTTGAAAAAAAGCAGCTAGGGTCATCTAATGAGTTGCTGTGAATGCTGAGGAAAGGAATACTGATGTTAAATGTGCAAGCACTTCATTTTCTTCACATTTATTTAATCTATTCTATATTGGGAATGAACTGCCCAATTGAATTATCTCTAAATTACAGCAGAAATGGTTGTAGATTAGGAATGGTGTGTGAAATAGCATCTTCAAAGTTGCAGTTTCTCCAGTGTCCCCCAAATGAGCGCATGATGAATTCCCATCACAAAACATACCATTCTACTCAATGTTTATATATAAAAGAATTGGCATAGACTAATTTGTACTTTATGGAAGACAAGATTGTGTTTCTGATGGGCACCACTACCAAATGTTACAGATAAAGGTGAGATACAATAGAAACTGATAAGACTACTTGCCCTTAAAAAGAATTCTTTTTAATTGTGACAAGTTAGAGAATAGCTGAAAGATGAGTTCAAACAGGATAAAATTGAAATAGATATCGAAACAGGGAATCTCGCAGGGAGAGTTTTGCCAGTCATACAGCTACGCCTGAGTTCTTTTCACACAGTCTAAGCTGCGTTAGAGTTTATATGATGGGTTTTTACATACATGGGAGCAAACAATATGCTTGGTTCTGACAAGATACCATAGAGCCCTGCTTTCTCACCAAAACCCATGTAAGCTTCTAAATAGCTATACAGGGCGAAAATGTGCTAGAGCCCTCCCCAGTTTCATATCCTAGCTCACTGGGAGGGTCACAACGAAGCCTTGTGATGAGTGGCTACAGTGCATCTGGAAGAGGTGTCTGGTTTCTGAGCTGAGAGGCAGAAGCGGGACCCCAAGGGAAGGCTCTGTCCCTGACCCCTTTTGCCCTCCCTTGTTCTGATCTTTATTGGGCCGTCTGCATCGTAGCATCAAAGGCAAAAGCAGGCCCGTGATTTGTCCTACAACAGCTCTATAAAAACCATAATTGCCCAATAACCTTCTGTCTGCAAAGCAAGCCATCTTCCTGTTTCTTCTCTTATAAAGACTATTTGACAAGCCTGTTCCATTAGCTTATAAAAACCTAGAAACAGTTGCCTTCCTTGGAAAGAAACTTCGAAGAAAAACAGAAAAGAAACTTTTCTCTTATATATGTAGAGTGTGTGTATATATATGTATATATGTATATATACATATATACACTCACACTAATATTTCCACAAGTAAAATATGTAAACCACTTAAAATAGCAAGACAGGCAGAAGAATTATTCCTTCTTAAAATAAGGATGTAAACACTACCTATTGAATTTATAAGGTCAGAAATATTCTTTACTTTGAACAAAAGTGAGGTGGAGTAAGTGCTGCAGAACTAGAAGGGAATGATCTGAAAGTGATGCAGTAAGAGTTATTCTGAATATCCTGTTATTCTGAAGTTGCGTGTGATCAGAGACAGTTCTGGTTTATAATTCTCTCCATTTAAAGAGCTTTTTTCACCCCTTCATAACATTGCCAAAAAATCACCAACAAAAGTGACCCTTCAGCCTTCTCTTCAATAAGGATGCTGATGTAAAGCCCACTCGCTTTCTGGTTAGTGTAGGGAGTAGCTCATTTGGGTGACATTCTGTCCTCCAGCATCCTTGAGAAAATACACAGAAACTCCACATTAAAATTGGGATAAATCTAGATCACTGCGTTTCAGTCACTAAAAAGTAATTCTAAGTAATCCTTTGCCTGAATAATCTTGTTCTGACAAAGAGGTTTTAAAAAGAGCAGTTATCCAACAACTTGTCTGACTGTCACGGGTTTCAGCTGAAATACTTCACAAAGATACACAGTTAAGATTTGATTTGTGGTGCTGAGACATTCCTGGCAAATGTAAGACTCTTGCAGTTTAATTTATTTTCAATCTAAACTAGTTGCTTTGATATGTCTGAGAACAACCGCCCTAGGATCTGTTCCTCCCAGTTGATGTCAAATAGCAATCCCTCTGCTAACGTTAGTGGATAAAGGATCAGGCTCTTCAAAACCAAAGAAACAACTTATGACTACTGCAAAGGGTCAAATATTGAAGTGGTTGTTATTACACATAGAAGACTGTCCTTGAAGCCAATAAGAGCCTCGATGAGAAAGAAAGATGCTGGTGAGGCTAAGGGAACATGCAAATTTTGGACTCCACTGTTCTAATTCCATGGATGATTCAGAATACTCTGATTTCACACTATATTTGTGGCCCAGGATTTGATTTTATAATTCTATGTAAGCAAAAAAAAACCAAAATCAAACCTGGAACAATGATAAATGCAGGAACCCTAAGGTACCCTTGTAGATAAAGCTGCTCTGAGAGGATGCTGGAAGTCATTTTGCTGCTCATTTTACAGCTAAGGCCTTTTTAGAATCTGGGTCTAAACTCTGGGTTTGAATTTGACTTCTAACTTCTGTGACAATCTGAAGGGACCGAATAACTTTTTACCTAATGTTACTGAGACTCTCTCCACAGTTCTACTGGTAAATTGTATTTTCAAGATACTGTTCAACCATGTATCTAGATTTCTAAGTCCCAGCATGCAACACTGTTTGCTACTTCATTAGCACTATCTATCAATAAGCTGGTGTCCTTCATGACCAGCATCACACCTCAGCTACAGATGCAATGGAAGCTAGGGCTGGTATTCACTCAGCTACTTTAAATATGCCTGCTCCAACTTAGTTTGGTCACCAGATTCAAGAAATTTGCTGCAGTAGTATCATCTAAATTCAGTTTTGGCATAACTTCAGTGTTCATTTTGACAGAAATTAAGCTCAACAGATAGAGGATCTTGAGAAATGTGGTGGATGAGTAAGAATGGTTTCTTGGACTGTTGTAAGTATTCCTGTGGCAGCTAGTCTGAAGTCAGTTCAGCTCATGTGATTCAACCTGTTTTAAAGCATTGACAAAACTGGGATTGTCCAATGGTCTTACTACAATCCACAGCTGTAATGTTGAACAATGTCAGCAGCTGGAATTTGAAAGTAACAATTATTCGTGGTACATAGGATATCTCTCCATATATTTTTATAGCTTCTTTCAGTCTTGCCTAGAAATATTTCATTTCCATTCAGTTATCCATTGTCTGATTTGTATTCATGTAACTAATTGTCTCTGTGGGAGTGAGTGTTAATTATGATTATCTGTCTTCAGATTCGCATACAGCTGCCAGTTGCTGCTGGGTAACAATATGGTTCCAACATTCATTCTCTTGATTTCTTATCACGCACTGGTTCTTCTCTGCTCAGTGGCCTCCTTTGATTAGATAACTGAGTTGTAAAGAATCATTTCCCAAGTGTTCACTATTTTCTTTTCATTTTTACTGTTCAAAACAAGGCCAGCGCATCTTGAAGTGGTACTGTGCTTTGCACCTCTGCAGCAGATACTGCTGCAACTTCTCAGCGGTTACACTCCTGAAGCATCCTCTACCCCCTCTTCAGGCTGCTTCCTTCCCTCTGTATTTAGCGAAGAAGCCACATCTCTGCAGTTTTTCACAAATGGCAAAGAATTCATCTCCCAGCGGCTACATTCAGAGTGACCTGCCAGGGGTGGGCATGACTTCCTGTGGCCCAAGGCAATCCACTTGGCTTGTCTTGTAATGTGAGATGATACAGGAGACCTTGATGTCTCAAACACTGTAAAGCCAGCCTTAACTGAACCAACTCTGAAACTACAGAAGAAGATAAGAGCTGATCATCTAAAGTCAGTGTCTGCCTCTTTCTCCTTATCTTTCAACTCTTCTCACCAATCCTCTTAGTGCTTCCCTCTATCTCCTCCCTGGTTGGCTTGTTCTCTATTACTTCATCTAAGTGGTGAGCACAAATACTCTTAAAACACTTTCAGAGGTAACGTATACACAGTGAGTGAATACTGGGTTCACCCTGTGATGAGAAGATGTATTTCTGATCAAGGAAGACTTCAGGCAGAGTTTAATGCACAACTCATCCAAAATAGTGGACAGATCATGGTCAGTCACATAACTCAGTCATCTCAATCTTATTCTACACAATTCCTAACCTAGGAATTCCTTCTTCCTTGTGTCTACCAGTAGTCTTGTCTTCTTTTCAGGAGGCTACTCCTTCCACCCAATTCATCTTGGGGACTCCCTGATGATTTATTCTCCTCTTTGCAGAGGAAACCTCTCAGAAGCATAGCTAACCTTGTTTCTGTAGAGCTGCTCCTTCCCCAGCCTTGCTCTAGCCCCATGTTCCACCTACAAATGGCATGCCAGCCTAAGGAGTCAGTTGCTAGCACATATACCTCCACCTGGGGGAAGCAGAGAACCACAAAGAGATCCTCACTTTTGAAAGGTTCCCAAGTACTCTTCTGCTTCAGACAGAAAGTTAGCTCCTAAATATGCATGATCACACTCTGAGCTTAACAGTTGTACCAGGTCCAACACCAGTGTTGAACAGCTAGAACTTGGCCTAAGACTTGCTATGAACAGGAGTTTCCATCTAAAAGAGGCATTGTGTTGATCTGTGTTGTCTTATGTTGTCCTGAGTACAGCTGGACTGGCACCACCTTTGGGAAGCCTGATAAATTTATGAGTTCATGTGGTCTTCCTCCATAAACAACTTTTCCATGTAAACACCAAGTTCTGTTTGTGTTTAAACCTCATACCTCCAACCTATCTATCTTAACTGTTTGTCCCAAGGGAGAGTGAGACCCAAAGGTGGGATTTCTCCTTGTAGCTATACATGACTTTGGGATCAATGAAATACAGTGGGGTTATAAGAAGCAAATGGTATGATGCTGTATAGTTTCATTGCTGTTAAAGTTGGAATGTTAATTTTGGCTGTGCCACCAGCCTGCAATGCATGTAGTCTCTTAATGAAGGTCGTGTTGCATACATGTTTACTACAGTAATGATTCCTAATTCTAGTATTGGAGAAGAAAAAAAAAATGAGTATACCATTTATAATAATATATACTATTAGCATATAGTACTTATGCAGTAAAATGTATTGACTGTTTATGGTTGGACTTGATCTCTAAGGTCTTTTCTAACCTAGCTGATTCTATGATTCTATGAGGAAAGCAGAAAGGTGCTGAATACAACACTTACCATGGCAGACTGAATTTTGAACAAAAAATGGAAATATCTGTTCTTAAAAAGTGAATCAGTGCTGAACAAAGTCTATGCTGAGCAGCAGGAACCTGTTTTATTTAGTCTCCTGCAAAGATGTATATTATAGATAAAAAAAAATCTGCCTTGAGACACTAAAAATCTGAGTTGGCCCATCAAATATTCAGATCTGTGGCCCAAATCCTGAAAGCCCAGTGCAAGACTCCCTGCTCACAAATTGTTCTGCGAAGTTTAAAATGAAGGTCTTAATCCTGCTTAGTAAATCTGCGTAGTATAAAGTTGAGTTAAACCAGAGCCTTGTTAAACAACATAAGGCGCAGTGCTGGCTCAGAAGCTTGCTCATACTGTATGGAACTGAGACTCAAAGTAGAAGTGGTAAAAAAAGCTTGGAAGAGCAAAACTTTCTTCTTGCTCCATCACTCAGACTCTTACATGTTGAAAAATAAACAGCCCCCAATTTTACAGCAGCAGGACTTGGAGTGCACTATCAGGAAAGCCTCTAAACCTTTGAAGGAGGTACCTTTTGCAATATTTTATAGACACTCATCTCCCCAGCAGGAAAGCCAGTGCTGGAGAGAGACATCTTTAACAAATAAATAATAGTTTATGAAGTCACTTGTCTCCACAGCAGGAAATAAAGTAGGGGGTGGGCAAGGAGGGTGGTGGGGTGACAAAGGAAGCGAAACACAAAACGTTACCCTCACAACCCCTCTGCTCCGCCAGGGCTGTATTTATTTAAACCACTCTTCTCCCAAGACAGATGGAAAAAATAATTAAACCAGCCACCCAGCCCTGTTATTAAACCCCTTTGTGATCACCAGGGATACGATTTAGCTGGCCACCATAAAAACCCAGTCCCCTTCCCTCAAAATAAAGAGCAAAACACAAGCAAGACTGAGACATGGAGCAGGGCAGGAAGGAAATTAAGAACCTGCCTCCAGGGAGGTGGGAATATATTTTTTTTAGAGTATCTGCTGGAAAATCTGATAAGAGAATCCTGGTAAAGGGTAGTTCATCTCAACCAGGCCTTGAGGGCTCAAGGAAAAGAATCTTGCTCTTAGACAATGAACTTGGTGTAGAGATGTTGTGTGGAACTGCCACAGCAGAGTAAGGATGATAGAGAGCTATTTGTGAGAGCAGAATGGCAAGTACACAAGTTGTCCCAAACTTCCCAATTTTTTGCAGCTTGCCCAAGTCTTCTGTCCCTTGTGCAATCATGGAGACACTTCATGCTATGCAGCTCATCCATTCTTTTTATGTAATTCAGTGGACTTTTCCGCTGTGCCTACTGCTGCTTCAAGGTATTCCATGCCTACAGAAGATAAAAGTTTCCCTCCAAATATCTGTCTTAATTTATACAATGCAATGGCAGCCTGGATTTCTCCAGTTGATTATATGGTACCATGGCAAATTTAGGTACATGGATCCTGTTTTCCCCTTTACTAATGCTGTTTTATTGTCACTGGCACCTAAGTTTTCAGTCCAAACCAACTTCCCCTTCCACAAGATCAGAGATGTGCAGGACAAACAACCTTTATCCCCTTTGATTCTTCTGTGATATCTTAAATTCCACTGTCCTGCCTGTCATTAGAATTGTAGGAAAACCAATAAATCTTAAACCTATCTGTGCCTATTCATATGAATTCTCATGCGCACAGTGGCTACAAAACCAGATGAAACCAACCAGCTGATTAATACAAAGAGCAGTGTTTACGTATAGCACACTGCACTTAAGAGGAGGAGTCTGTACTGGAGGCCTCACTGTACTTAGATACTCACTTTGCTATTTCCACTTTATCTTTAGTAATAAAATTACCCTTTCTGAATGTGTGTGTACTGACATTTGCTTGTGACTGCAGCACTTCATTTGTTAAGATTACCCCTGGGCAAAAGGAAATCAACCAGAAACACTATGTAGAAGGCTTTTCATCATAGCAGTCTGACTAAAAACCGCTACACATAGTATCTACCAGTGCATAATGCTGATGAGAACCCATGCCAAATGCAGCAGCTTAGAAGAAGTAGCTGCTAGGATAAAATGATAGTCATCTCTATGGTGTAAGACCTGTCAGCTTCTCAAACCAAAGATTTCCATTCCATGATTGCCAAGGCAGCCCTTTGCACACTGTCATCTTTGTACAGTATATAAGGAACCACTGAAAATGCTTTTAGTATCTTGTGAGAACATATCCATAGACAATATTGCTCAATGACATTTAAATGACCTGGAAAAATGAATGACCAGTTTTCTTACTTTCTATTACCCACAGACATGAATGTTCATATCTACCTTCCCTTAGGGAAAACTGGAGACCCACTGGCTTAGCTGTAAGCTGCAACTATGGAACAAGCTTGTGATTAGTATCCCCTGTACTGTGGTAGATGCTGGCTGTAGGAGGAGAAGTAATACCAGCTCAAGTAAAGAATAAACAAAATTACTCATATGGACAAAAGATCTCTACTGAGTTGCCACAGTGATAACTGATCATAGTGTTCTGTAAATACAGAGATACTTGGAGCATGTAAGAGGAACATACAGCCCAGACAGACCTTTTGCTATAGAGAAAAGGACTTCAATAGGAGATCTTTTTGAAGAAAAAAAGGGAAGAACAATATTAGCATTGCATAGGTCAAAATCTCACCTACTCCCTCACTAAAATGACATTTAGAGTCTCTTAGAAGAGCTGAACAAGCTTCATAAGCACTACATTACTGGCAGTGAGTCAGGAACTTGTGATTGCATTTATTGCTGGGTCTACCACTGAAGTGCTTTGAGACTGTGAGTAAATCACTTTGTCCCTCTCTGTGAAATGATGAGGGCAAATGGGCTTCCTTTATAAGACATAAATAGAGAAAGACAAAAAGTGTTAAAATGAGAGATGAATATTATTATATAGCTGAGACTGGATTTAAAGCATTATAGGAGCATAAAGTCTAGGTGGAAATGGGAATATCTGCTACTGAGCTGCATGTGGAAGTCTCATAAAAGTATCTTTCATGACTATGTAGAGATGACAGCATCATAATTTTAATGTCCTGTCTGGTTGGCTGCTGTACAGCCACGTGCATTCCATTCAGTAGAGTTTAGGATATCTCCACAGAGCTGTTCTAATGTCTAGCTATGTCTAACCTATCTAACAATCTAAATAGTTATAACTTATATGCATTGTATCACATCCTCAGCAGGGATCACTAATCAACATCTGAGCCTTAGCATGTGAGGGAGGCGCTGCCTTGCCAGAATTTCAGCTTATGGTCATTGGCAATCAAAGGATTTCTCTCCTGCTGCTTTGACAACCAATCTGTCCATCTGGCAAGCAGTTATTAGAGTTGTGGGCTGGCCCTGCTCACTGGCATTGTATCATCACTTGTAGCATTCATCCCCCTGCTCGTGGGGATAGATCTCAGAAGAGAGATTTTGAGGGTTTTAATCAATTTCCTGAGTTCTGCCCATCAACAGTGTCTTCATTTCCTGCCACTTTATAAACCAGGGTTAAGTTACAGTCACAGGCTTGTTCTGGGTTATTCAAAATAATCCCACAGAGCTGCTTCAAGTTTACACTCATCTGGGATCCTGCTGCAAAGACCATGGGGATTGATGGGAATCTTCAACAGGCTTTATATCAGGTCTTCCAGCCCTGATTCTACATTGTTCAAATATACCGAAATTTTACCATTCTCTTGAATAGAAGCAGGCATAAAAGCCTAATGCAGCAGCAGCTCAGCCTTCACCATGTACATTGTTTGTGGGTAGGAAAAAAATATCAGAGCAGTTGGAAAACTGCTGTCTTTGTAATCCTGTACTGAATGAATGTCATACATTCTGCATTTCAGTAACTTCATTTAATATTCAACTAAGAGCTAGTGGTTGCTGCTTTATTTTATTGTGAAAAAAATCAATTTCTGAATTCTATGAATAAAAACTAAGTTAATGTGTACATAAAGACTTTCAGCATTTGGCTCTTACTGAGTCATTTCTGATAACCTGGAGTTTGGTTTCTATGCAACAAAATTATGCCTAAAAGTTTAGTCTCAGGACTGAAGTATGCTTACACTAGTAGCTTGGAGAGTTATGAGCGATTTGGCTGGGATATTAAGTTCATGTGCATTTGAAATCAGAGCATTTATTGCTTTGATTTCTATGATTTAAAATGGGCTTTTAAAACAAGTTTCCACATTTATTTATTGACATGACTTCCCTTGACAGCTTTATCTCACTGATACCCAGATCACAGAATCATAGAATCACAGAATGGTTTGGGTTGGAAAGGACTTTAAGATCACCCAGTTCCAACTGCCTGCCATGGGCAGGGATGCCTCACACTGGACCACATTGCCCAAGGATCTGTGATCCATTTATCACAGGGTATTGTGTTTAAAGTCATCACCTGATACGACAACTATGCCTTTTTTTGTTTTTAAGTAAGTTTGATGGGTTTTCTTTCTTTTCTATGTTATTTGGTAGGTGAATAATGAGATATTGAAAGCAGACAATCGAAACCAGCACATAACTACAACCAGTGACGGAATCATGGGTGATACTGGGGAATTAGTGTGGTAAAACCTGTACCAGACTACATAAGAGAAAATTACCAAATAAGACTTTCCCAACATGAAAAGCAAGTGATTACAACCCTGTGAATGTACCTACCTTATTGCCAATGCCATTTAAACAAAACATCCTAGTGAGGGCTTCTGTTCTTGTATTATAGTACAGTGGGATTGCTCACACTCAGGCAAGCTTAAATCATTTGGATGCTGTTGCTATCTCTTTCTCAGCTATTACATATAATTTTGTTCTTTAGCTTAGCCCATTCCTGACAGACAATTCAAGGAGATCGCTCAAGTGTGTCAGGAAAGAATCCTTCTAGGAACTGATATTTAATGAAGATTTTATGCTCACATCAACCAGTAACTTGTCCATGAATTCGTGATAGCTTTTCACAACGTACTCTAACTTGAAGGTGACATTCTTTCCTCTTTGTTTCTTGTATCACCTTTGGGAGTTATACCAAAACTGACAAGGCTGGAAAACCAGTTTTCTTTAGAGAGAATATGACTAGCACAGATGTCTGCTTTGGTGTAAAAGATTCCTGCTCTTCAAGAAAACAAGTGTTAGAAAGCAGGAAACCCTGGGAAAAAAAGTTATTTAATAGACTTCTGGAAACTTGGAGCACATTTAATCAGCTCTCAGGCATGAGGGGACACAAACCTATTCCTTCTGCTTTCAAAATACTGTGCATGGTCAGAAGTTCTAAACTCCGCTGTAAAGCATTACTGTGATGAATGTGCCATTTGAGTGTAAAATACATTATCTGACATATGAATAAGGATTTCAGGCAGAGTAGCTTAATTAGAACATCTATTTATGTATCCATCTACTTTATACTGTAATAATAAACTGAAATAACAAACAGTATGTGAAAATGGATTCTAGGAACCTGATAAAATATGTATTTAGTTCAATATACTCTTTCCATTGGCTTCAGTAGTAACCATTGTTCATATTGCTGTGCTAGAGTACTGAAATGAAGAGATATGATAAAAAAGAGGAATTTGTCACTGGAGAGGATGCTGACATTTATTCAACACACAGAAATCCTAAAGCTCTGCAAGACTCAAAATGTAAGTAACATGTTCCTCCTTTCATTATGGGTATAGTTTAATTTAAAGTGGCTGTGATTCACTGAAGCACTTAACCCTGTACTTGACTCCATGGAAGATCCTAAAGCACACTACAGTCAAATTAGGTCTGTGCTTAAATTCTTCGGCTGTACAGGGGCAGATTTAAATTTGTAAGTGCCAAAATCTACTACACAAACAAATATCTGAAGGCAAACTCGTAACAGGAAAGGTTTCTTTTTTATTATTTTCCAAACAAATATCACGGACAAAGAGCATGTAAAGTGAAGTACTCAGATGATGTGAAATAAACCAAAGTTGCCTCTATACAACTGCACCTATAACAGTGTACTCAGCCACAGATGGATTTATGACAAAGCAGCTGCCAGAAACTGTCGCTGGTTTTCCTACTGTTTTTACCACTTCTTGTTCAAACAAATCTCCCAAATGAGTAAAAAAATCCAGGAAAATTCTGTTTGGATGAAGAACTTGGGGAGAAAATAATAGGCATGGGAATTTGAAGAAAATGGAGCTCAGAATATAAGTGAAGATAGTTTATGCAAAGCATTTTTGTAACTGAATAACTATGATCATGCAGCGGTCTGATTCTCACCACTCTTTCCTCCACATCATTGTCTAGAAAATAATAACTACTGCTACCTCCTGATTTAGATATGTAGATCTTACACCATCTTTGGGCATATTACTGGGAAAAACTTCAAACAAAATTATTCTAGCAACAGTCCAAGGACAAACTGCGTATTTAGATTTAGAGTGATTTGTTTGGAAGCAGTATGGAGAAAGAAAGGTTGATGATTTTGATTTGGTTCATCACAAGAATAGGTAGGTCTTCATAAAGCTTTTATTCAGCCTTATCTCGAGAGAAACCCCAACATCCATTCAAGGGCAGTGTTGGAAGCTCCTAGTCCTCCTTAAGTCTAGTGTCTGAAAATGCAGCATCCAGTAATGACTGTGTGAGATGAACATAAGAATCAGTGGAATATATGATTGATTTCCTCATAGAATTCCTAAAAAGGATTTGTAGTTTAGTTGCACTGACAACCTGGGAATGGACAAGGTTAACAAAACCAACAAAATCAAAGGAGAAAGGAAAGAAGAAAAGGGAAATAATTTTACGTCTATAAGGAAAGAAAAGGCTGTAGCTTTTAAATCTGCTGTTTAAAGATCTTTATTTGGTTACTAGAACCATAAGAGGCATGATGTGATAGCAGGTTTATTCATTTCTAATTATGGACATGGCTTAATCTGCAAGTCTTCCTCCCCCTCTGCTAACTGCCACCCCTCCCCTTTTTCCTCCTATCCCCTGGGGCAGCACTGTGGTAGGGCTCAATCACTCTTTTATTAGTTGTGATATACTGTGGCTAATTCCCTTAATCTGGACCTTGCTTTCCTATAAAGCCCAGACCTCAGGTATTGAATTTCCCTGATCAAAGTGCAAGCAGTGTGGGACACAGCAATCTCCACTAAACAGGGGAGCTTGGGAAAGCTCGTAAATGGAGTAAAAGAAATACACATACACTCACACACTCACAAGATGGTGCAATCAATTGGTAGAACAATCATGTGTGAAATATTACTGGCTCCTTAAAGTGCTGGTTCTGGGATTTACTGCAGTGTATTAATCTGCTATGCTTAATGCATTGACCTTTCCCCCCTAGCAATTCACTAGACGGTGCTTGACTTGCCAGAAGCTAATACAGTGGATTAGGAGCAGAAAGAACCCACCATATTGAAGTGCCACGGCAGCACTAAACCATCTCACCAGCAACTTCTCCATCTTTCTTACAGATAGTACCAGACAGTGTGGCTACCACAGAAAGGCCTGTATTGACAGCAGAATTTCTGGAAAGGGAGATAGTGGAATAAAGGTTTGTTATAAAACAATAGAGAAGAGCAGTCTTGTGATTGAGTCACAAGACAGGGATTTAAAAGAATTTGGTTTATTCCATGCAGTCATCACCTCCTTGTGCATGACCTTAGGCAAGACAATTCACTTCTCAACATCGTGTCTTTCCTATCTGTAAAATTGGGATTATAGTGCTTACCTGATTTTCTCAGGCGTTGTGGGGAAGCTTTGTTCACTGGCATTTAAAAGGCATTTTGTGATCACAGAGTTGAAAATGTTATATATTCATGCAAAATAGTGTGATATTCAGTTCATTAAATATCCATCTAAATGGAGAATGGAAAAGAACCTCCCTTCATATGTATACCAGAAAACTCAATCATTAATCTAAAGCCTTTCTCTTGAAGGTGTTGTGAACAAAAACTACCTAACTTGAACCAAAGTTAGCTTATATCTAAAAATAAATGCTATGCAGACTTGCAGAAACATGTAGAATAAATGATTTGGAGAGCAGTGTGCATCTAGAATGGTGAGACAATCAAATGTCCTTTTCCTATTTATTTCACTATTCAAAATCTCCACATTTAATGTACAGAAACCCCTTTAGAATTCAATTTCCAGTGTTAACTCTTCAATTCATCTTTAAAGATTCCATATAATTTAACAAAAGGTTGTACAGTACTACTGAATTTGAGAAGAGTGTCCAAAAACCTCATAAAGGAGATTATTCTAAGTAATTGCTATCAAATACTATTAGATATGAAGAGCGTTAAGCCCCCTCTACCCGCCTGCACAGGCACTCTCATTTAGGATTAAAGGGACCTTTAGGTGATTTGATTTACTTCAATATAAAATAAATGAGATTGACCTGAATTAAGGCCTCTTCAATACTCAGGAAGTGTCTACACAGGGATTGGTTATGTTTTAATTGTCCACTTCAAAAGTTAATTTGGCTACTTTTCCTGACATCCTCAGGAGCTACACAGAGTATGTGTGTCATATCTGTACAGTGGGGCAGAATTTAGAGTGCAGGGCTCTGAATATATACATTCAGGATCAACCACTTCAGTGAGCTGAATGGTGCTGTGCCTTCCTCAGAACTAGAATATACTTATAACGATGAATAATTGTAGGATTGGCTTCATCAAACTTTGGTTATCTAAAGTTAGGTATCCAGTCTGAGTTTGTTGCACCTACTCATTTGACAGAAAGATGTAAAACCCTAGAAGATAACAAAGCCATCATGGTATGCATCTCTGAGGTTGGTGTTATATGGTTACCTTAAATCAACATGAGAGGAGGCTGTCTCCAAGAAGTTCACCATCTACTCTCCTGTCCCTAGCAGCATGCTTCACAATGCCAGCAAGCATTCATACAGCTGTGCAACAAATAGAATCCAGAAACCGATCCAGCTGAAACCAACTCTGAACAACAACAACAAGAGAGAGAACAAGATTAGTTACAGAAGAGTCAACGCATGATGACTTAGGCAGGCTTCATTTTGGTTGTGCAACCATGGCCTAAAAAGAGCAGGATTAATTGTTTTCCAGAGATTTCTTTCACTTTACCAATTATACAAGCTTTACAAGTTGGTTTATAGCAAACACCTAATATAAGACAATTGAAGAGAAAGAAATTTAACCCCAAGAAATCATACTTGTGCAAGCCCTTGGGAACGGAATTAGATCTGAGTTTCTGAGAAATATTTATATCCCATTCCCTGTGGTTAAGCGTCTTCAATTTTTCACAGCAGGTGTTGGCAAAGACAGTTGGAAGCTGTCTTTTAAGTGTCAAATTTATAGGACCTTAAAGGAACCTTAAAGGGTTAGTACCCCTACTACCTTAGAAGGTTTTCAGAAGAACTGGGAGCCCATCCTGTGAAAATCACCCCTCATGTAGGTCACTCAAAAGTGCTTATCAGCTTTGAAACTCTTGGTCCTATCTAAAAGGAGTTACATTCATGTAAATTATTTTTTTAATAATAAGCTAATGCATATATATTTTAATCCAGCCCCATTAATATTAGGAAACAAACTTTATCTGTGTGGCACTGATTACATGACACATTTTGGACAACACTGTGCGTTTCAAGAACACCCTGACTCAAACTATTGCAGCCAAAAGGCCTGAGTGCTCAACTTGAATGGCTTTGAAACTAGAGCCTTTCAAACCATAATTTAAGAATTTGGGAATAGTCAAGGCCAGAAGAGATGAATGCTCTCACACTGAGAAGGGATCTGAGCAGAAGGGATGTCACAGGGCCACAAGAGACAGTTGGGAATTTGCCCTGGTGGGTTGTGGGCCCTACTACTTGCAGCCTGACATCAGGCACTTGGAATGCCAGTAATATAACACCCTGGCGACACTCGGGGCTCCTGCCGTACAGTTTTATTGCCCTGCTTCCACTCTCTCTGGTTTATATCGGATTGTGTTTTCCAAAGACAGGCAATAAAGTGGGGAGGAGGGGAAAGGGGATTTATAGCCTGCAAACTAAACTTCCCTGGGCTTGCTGTCCTCTGTCCCAGCCCTTCTCTTGCTGCCCTGACTGGTGTGGAGGAGCAGGGCTTACAGCAAGGTCTCAGGGTGTGAAGGACAAGGCTTGTCAGAGACTACTTGGGTTGTCTTCCTGGGAGGTCAGGGAGTATACATTGGTCATCTACCAACTCAGTTGCTTCAATGCAGAAGGCACTGAACCATGCTGGTATGGAAAAGCACACAGGTCTTTTCATTTGCTAATAATCTTGAGCCCAGTCTCAAATGGCATACTTAGAATTTGCCACACAAGGCTGTCGATGTTTGTGGAACAAGTTAAGACTTAAAAAATTCTTAGTATTTCTGCTTCTGTGAAGCAATTGTCATGGTCTCTCCCTCAACAGATTTAACTTGAAGGTTTGACTTGCTGCATGTGTCATTTCAAGCATGGTACCACGTGGCCTGGGATCTTTATAATATAGATAGAACCAAGATGGAAGCTTTAAGAATGTGAAGATGAAACGGCTGGTCATGATGAGGACCTTCAAAACACCACTGTGCCACTGGTTGTGGCACATTCTGCCAGTTGACATGGGGAAGGATCTGGGACAGGAAGAACCATTTCCACACAGCAAATACTTGGTGAAATGCTCATCTAAGGCATAAATCCCTAAAAGAAAGATTTGGCTTTTTTTTTAACCTGAGAGGGCTACTCAGTGGAATGCTCCTGAAACTCCTGCTGTTCACAGTTTTTAAAACATTCAGTTTATACCAGTATTTTCTGGGAGATGGGCTAAATAAATGAAACTCTTCCTTACTGGGGAAAGTATGGTATAGGGCTGACACAGAACATGTGCAAAGCAACTTTGTCAAACAAGTCCCTGCATCGGGTAAGTGTGGCAGATAAGTGAGATGGACAAACAGCAGTAAAATGCAAGCACATGCCACAGCATAAACAGCAACTTTAGTGTGCCCTAAACAGTGAAATCAGTGTGCTCTTCTATCCTGTGATAAAACTGTTGGGTGTCTCTCAACTGCCTGTCATGGACAGATATTTTAAAGTAGCAATTACTAGTGTGATCTCACAGTGCCAGGTACTCCCCACTCGTCTCTCACTCATGGTTTCCTGATCACTTCCACCTCTGGCAGCTCTCCTCGCTGTGGTGGATAAGATGAACACACTAGTGTAAGTACATCCTCTAGTGGAAGGCATTGCCTCAGTTTCTCTGGGGATGCAGTTCAGCTGCACACCACACGGCATGCCAGTGACACCAAAGAACCACCCAACATTTAGGTTAGCAAGGTTGTTTTGCCCTTTTAATCTTCCATCATGAACTAAAATGATGTTGTGCTATTAATTGTATTATTGAAAGCCACATAACAGACATGGAAGTTCACTCTCCAGGGGACTTTGAGGTATTACATGTATTACTTTAAGGGAAAAAATGGTTTTCTCTCATTATGAGGGACTGCTATGTGCAACATGTTAAAAAGAAACGGGGAATTTCTGTCTGGATACTAGTCACTTCTCCCATTGCATTTGCAAGCTGAGGCTCTGTTTTCTCACAGGAAGTAGGTGGATTGCTCCAACTTCAGCTTTTCTGAGGTAGCAATTCCTTGTAAGAGGTCTCACTACAGGTCCTGAAATGGAAGACACTACTCAGGCCAGGTCCTTGTATTTTTGTACTTCCTTATTCTCCATTACAATGAGAAAAAAAAACAATAGGGTGAGGGGGAAAAGGAAAACTTGTATATTATGTACTTATGATTTCTCTACAGCTGTGTACTTGCACCACCCCCTTTTTTAATTGCTTACTGGCCTAGAAGTTTGTGCATCTTTGCTTCTGCCCAGTTATCACCTGCCTGAGAGGCCAAAGTCATCATGATGGCATTTCACTATATGGATTCGGAGACAGTGAGGAAAGGGCAAGATTGTCTTTATTCAAAGATACTTGTTTTGCAGATATGGAGTGGCATTCCAGAAGCTTATGGTACTGAATTAAGTGGAATGTCTGTGTGAGGTCAACTTGGAGAGGGAAATCATCATCTGTTAGGAAGGAACAGAGAAATACACAAAACACTTGAATCTCCTACAGAACCCACTACTCTTCTGGAGCGTCTGTCCTGACTTCAAACGCTCTGGGATGACATAGGAGCAAATGCACCACTTCATTTCAGCAGTATGTGATCATATTTAAAGTACAGCAATTATATTTTAGGTGCACATGAAACTGTGAGCAGTAAGTTGCTCCTGAAGAGCGGCAGGGCTCTGGAGACTCTACCAAGCACAGTTTTCCAAGACAACTGAATGTCCAAAGGTGTTTATGTTGGTAGGGATCTATTTTGTGCTGCTAAGGAGAGTAGTAAGAGACCTCAGATGTTAGACACTGAAAATTCATCAATATTCATATCAAATCCAAGCTTCACAAAATTTCAGGGAATGCAACCTTGATGTTCCCTGTGGTTCATCACATATATGCAATGCTTGAAACTGCATCCAAAACTCAAAAATTCTGTGAAACACAAGCTGAGTATCTAGAATAGGGTCATAGAATTACAGAATCATAGAATCATAGAATAGTTAGGGTTGGAAAGGACCTTAAGATCATCCAGTTCCAACTCCCTGCCAGGGGCAGGGACACCTCCCACTTAACCA